>JAPDKR010000064.1:0-150939 GCA_027569675.1 Penicillium crystallinum
ACTGCTGCGCACATAAGGGGCTTCCTGTTGTGGTCTAGCGAGGACGTGATTATGTAATTAGATTCCATTATACTACGCAGCTAGAACTATCCAATAGGAAACCATGCGATCCTTACAAAATCTCAGGAGTGTCGACACAAAAACACGTGACACTGTTTGAAGTGCAATATATTGTCTACCGAATTTCGCATGTTTGACTTCCTGACTATACCCCAAAACACGCCTGATTCCAATTGTCCTTGCATATAACACGCTTGCTTGGATCTTACAACATTCGTTTCCTGGCACCGCGCCCCATCAGTGATTTGGTCACTGTCACTTCCTTTAGTCACCATGAAGATGAGCAAGAACCAGCTCAGAAGAGCCAAGAAAAAGGCTCAAAAAGTCGAGGTGAGGCAAACATTCCCTCAGATCTATTGTATACTCAATCAGACTACAATACTGACACTATCTCATAGAACACCAGATCTCCCATTGACAAAACCCTGCTGTCAGAACCATCACCAGCACTAGTTGCAACTTCTCCAGATGCACCACCTGAGACCAACGCATATCTGTCTCCTGAACCCGCTGATCCACTTTGGGAAATTTACAAGGGCATTGCCGGGAAATTCAATGAGACAGACCCGGAGAATTTACCAACCAAGGAGTCTGATAAACCCGAGGTTTTTTTTGACGATGGTGATGAGATCCCCGACGAGGAACAAGAGAGCGAGCCCAAGATTTCAAAAAAGAAACGAAAAGAGATGAACAAATTGTCGGTTGCTGAGCTCAAAGCAATGGTTCAAAAGCCAGAAATCGTGGAATGGACCGATACATCCGCCCCTGATCCTCGGCTGCTCATTCATATTAAAGCTCATCGGAACGTAGTTCCAGTTCCCTCTCACTGGTCACTCAAACGAGAATATCTGTCGTCGAAACGCGGGGTGGAAAAAGCACCGTTTGCTCTACCAAAGTTCATACAGGAGACGGGGATTTCTGAGATGCGCGACGCCGCTTTGGAGAAGCAAGAGCAGGCGAGTTTGAAACAGAAGCAAAGGGAAAGGGTTCAGCCGAAGATGGGAAAACTGGACATTGACTACCAGAAGCTTTATGAGGCATTCTTCCGCTTCCAAACCAAGCCGGAGCTGACTCGTTACGGTGAGATCTACTATGAGGGCAAAGAATACGAAACCAACCTGAAACATCTCCGGCCCGGAGAACTGAGCGACGAACTAATGGATGCCCTTGGTATGTCGATGGGAGGTCCTACTCCGTGGCTTGTTAATCAGCAACGATTTGGTCCCCCGTCTTCCTATCCCGCGTTGAAAATCCCTGGTCTCAATGCGCCCCCCCCGCCTGGCGCGACTTGGGGCTACCACCCCGGGGGATATGGAAAACCACCTGTTGATGAACATAATCGTCCGCTGTATGGTGGCGATATTTTCGGCGTTCTACAACCGCAGCAACACGCCCAGCAGGGTGAGCCGATTGAAAAAGATCTCTGGGGAGAATTACAGGAATCGGAGGAATCCGAAGCAGAAAGTGAATCAGAGGAGGAGGACGACGACCATGAAGAAGAGATCGATGAAGATGGATCGGGCGGAGATGTCCATTCTCCTATTGGCCAGGAATTCTCAAGTGGAATAGACTCAACCGTGCCACCTGATCTCGTTGGAGCTGAGAATGTTTCCGGGGAGTTCGATGTACGCAAGCACCATCGTGGCATTGACACAGAGGAGTCTGTTCACCCTCGAAGTGCTTATCAAGTGGTCCCCGAGAGAGCAGCGAACGTGGAAGGCTTCTTTGGGGGCGATAGGAGGTATGATCTTAGTGCATCTTCAGGGAAACCTCCTATCCTCGGCGTGGATGATCAGACTCGCAAACGCAAAAAGCCTGGAGATGTGGAAGTATCTGTCGACTTGGATGAGATCCAATCCGGCGATGGCCTCAGCAAGGAAAGCCTTCGGAGCATGTACGAATCGCAAAGGCAGCAGCAGAACCCACCCAACTGGGGTTTCCAGGAGGATTTAAGCGACATGATTGCACAGGAGAGTCGCAAAAGATTGCGGAAGGAAGAAGAGAGGCGGAGTAAACCCTGAATGTTTCATTCAGGTCCATATCCTTGCTGATATTCTCAATAATTCTCACTGCCTTGTTCACTCTTTTCCTTCCTTTTCTCTCATAATGAGCATTGGAGTTTGGCTGGTTTGGTGCTCCGTGTCGTTTAAACGGGTCTTGGTGTGTATTGTACGGTTATTTCTCAATTGAAAAATGAACAAATCAACAATCGATATCTTCTGTGAAGTTCTTACTCCTGTTTCTTAAGCTTGCACTCTGTACTCTCTAATTGTTAGTATGTCCATATGTTTTTCATGTACTTTGTAGGCCAAAGCCTTACGGGGTACCTCTCTGTACATGTATGTACCTACATGTAGGTACATGTAGATATCGAACGATAGGCTGTTCCCAAAAGGGGTTTAGCGTATTTGTATTATCTGCCGCCCGGGGACATTTCAACTCTTCAATTCTCTACGGAGTGAAGAGCACTCTTATCCAACTTTCTCACCAAAAGGGGAAAAAGAGATCCAAAGAAAGATTGTTTCTATGCCCTTAGCTTCTCCCCACAGTTTGGCACTGGTAACTCGCTTCCCCCTTATTGTCCCACTCCTAGCTTAGCTAGAATGGACTGGGATCGCAGAAGGTTTGTAGGCTGGAGACATGAATATCTCAAACTTATCCTCGCTGAACATCTCATTCCAGGTTTGACGAGAGAAGAGGCGGAGAAAGCTATCGTCCAGCTGAGAGGGTTACCCGTTCCCCCTCTCGGGGGTATGATAACCGTCACCGGCATTCATCACCAAGGACTCGGAGTCCTCCTCGGCCAAGAGCCGACACTTGGGTACCATCATCCAACAGAGGATATGGACGTCCACGGAGTCGCTCCCCACCACCTTATAGGCGCCGCTCACGCACCCCTCCGGGGAGAAATTTTGCTCCATCACAGTACGAAAGGCGGCGATCTCCACCAAGACGATTCTCCCCTAGAAGGGATGAAAGGATAAGATCGCCACCAATACCACAAAATTGGCGCTCAAAATCACCCTACAGCGACGTTAGAACTCGAGATGCATCGCGTGCTCGTAATAGTTCAAGACGACCTCGTGATTTAACTCCGGGCAGCCAAGGGGTTCGATCTGTGAAGCGAGACGGGCCTGGAGTTCTGACTATTGACAAACCCCCTAGAGAACAAGAATTATCACGAGCTCTTTCGCCAGGAACCCAGCCAGAAACCCTGATATCGCAAACTCCATTCCATACTCCTCGAGATCATCTACGTGATGCAGCAACACAAGATCACACTTTATCATTGTCAGGACAACCTTCACCCATACAGGCTCCGACATCAGATTCTGTGACGGGACCTCGACGTTCGTCTCCGATTCCTGAAAAACCCGTGGTGTCCCACAAAGCTCGTAGTCGGTCACCAATCCATTCTTCGGTACCCTTTGCACGCTTGTCAAACCCTCTTGGTCAATTCCCATACCGGGACCGTATCAACGATGCAGAGCCTTCTCAGCCTCAAAAGCGACTGGGTCATGAAGATCGTGTCTCGGATGGCAGCCACTCATCATCCGCAATCCCAGAGAAGGGCCATCCGGACCCTCAGACAAGTGGGACCAGGATCGGGGGCAGTATACCAACTCAACCGAAAAACCATGCAGCCAGCAAGTTGCCACCATCAGGTCCATATCAGGGTTCGAGGCCATTACCTAACCATCATCATGGCTCTCATCATGTCTCTCTACTCTCAGCGCCGACGCACCCTCGCCGTGGACCTGGCCAACGGGAGTCTTGGATGGGGACTCCCTCCGCACGCCGCGGACTGGCTGCAACTTCACAGACCCCCCCAGCAGGCCCTCGTGCATCTTTCTCATCTCATACACCAGGTATTGGTTACCGACATTCGATTCCCCGACAATCCAGCACTCCGTCTGTGACTCAACCTATGGGCCAACGAGGGGCAAACCACCTTGCGGGACTATGTGCTATCATACCGGAAGGCCGGATTCTTCCATCTCTTCTCGATCCTTCTGTAGAGAAGCGGCTTGTTCAACTTGACGCAGACAAAGAAAAATTCTTTGAGCATGTGGCAGAGACACAGAAATCTAAGCGAGGGGAACTTCGAGATTGGGACACACTTGATCGCGAAAGCTCAATTTGTGCGCTCAAGAGTGAGCTTGCTGAGGGTCATCTTCAGCGCATGGCCGATGAGAGCATTGGACGCGGAACTTTGTTTTAACGAGACAAAAGTACATCTATCGTCCAGCGATGAGGTTTGATACTCGGCATTGTATCTTGTATGTTTCTTTTTACACCTACGCCAATTTGCATACACATAGTGGGTAGGATGGATGTATTAATATCATGACCTGATGACATTACTATTGCCTGGAACTATGGCAACCTTTTTCTTATACCAACAACCTGATTGCCCATGCTGACTGGATTCTACATATCTACATGTAGGCCTACTCCGTACCTACATGCAACTTTGATATAAGTATCGGTACAAAATCCCGTTTAGATATTTACGGCCAAGCAGCCTTGGAAGATTCATGTAGCAATGTCATAGTAGTGGGATACATACTTCAAACATCCCAGATGCATGGATGTCCATTATGTAGGTATGTATATGTATGTACCTGTCACATACCTGTGCCTAGGTACGGAGTACATTATACGGAGTAGGTGTTCGCTACTAAATAATGGGTGTTCTGAGGTAGACATCCCTTGGGATACTGTAAATACCATACATGTGGTATTGCAACATTACGCGCAAATCTACCTGTACGGAGTACCAAGCACAATATGTACATGTACATACCTTGATGTACACGTCCGATGTAACTATGTACCTTACATTAGAGATCTACATGTAATTTAAATTCCCCTTCCATCTGCCTTCGTGTCAACAACTCAGCTACTTGTTTCGAATCAGTCAACGCGCGCCTCTTCTTCTCATTTTCTCTCTTTTGTCTTAGCTCACTATTCTCACCTTATACTCAAATCCAACACAATGAATCTCTTCAGGCTCTTAGGTACATTATCAAGTCATCAAGCTCGATGCGATCCGCTAATATGAGAATGTAGCCGACTTCTCTCATCTGGCGTCGATCTTCATATTGCTGCGGAAAATGAAGACCTCCAGCGTAAGACCCTCCGCCGGCAACAACCATGGGACTTACAGCTAATGGAAAATGCAGAGTTGCTCCGGATTATCATTCAAATCGCAGGTGCTTTACCTTCTCGTTTTCATCACTCGGTATCTCGGTAGGTTTAGAAGACACTGCTAGCCTCTCTGGCCCATCACGACTCACGCTCCTCAGATCTCTTCTGGACATTTACGCAATCTCTCTACCTCACTACGTTCAAGCTTCTGTTCATCGGTTCTTCGGCCTACGTCATCTATCTCATGCTCAATGACTATAAACCCACCCACGACCCCAATATTGATACATTCAAGGTTCAATATCTCCTCGGAATTAGCGCGGTACTCGCAATTCTCTTCCCGCGGGATTATCGCATCTCAGAGGTTAGTAGCACATTGCATAATAACAATCCGCTGGAAGGGTCCGGACTAACGTGGTTCAGATACTCTGGACCTTTTCCATCTGGTTAGAATCGGTTGCCATCCTACCGCAGCTATTTATGCTTCAACGAACGGGAGAAGCAGATGCAATCACAACCCACTATCTGTTTGCCCTGGGACTATATAGGGCACTCTATATCCCGAATTGGTTATTCCGCTACCTCACCGAAGCCTCCTACCAGCGGTCCTTCCAGCCGGTGACTATCCTTGCCGGCATTATTCAAACGTTGCTCTACTCAGATTTCTTCTACATCTACTACAATAAGTATGTCCGATGATCTTGCTACATGGGAAATAGGTTGGTGCTGACTTTGACGCTTTTTTGAAAGGGTTTTGAAGGGCAAGAAGTTCTCGCTTCCTGTCTAAACCGTACCTTTCCTCCTGGATGGGCGAAGGAATTAACAATGCATCGCGTGTGTCTTCCAGATTCCGGAAGGCATGCGATACCGTCTCCCGGTCGTTCCTTGCATTCGCCTCGACGCTATGATCGTCCATTATCTCAAGCAGCGCATCCATCTTGAACTCAAGTTACGCCCATTGAGCTCGATGCACCTAAGAGCTTGCTGGCTAATACTTCATGTTTTGATGTCAATATGTGTGCATCTCGAATTTGAGCAAGATAAGGCTCAAATCGGCTGCAATCTGACCTATAGATTCTGTGGCAATCTGCAGGTGAACCACAAACAATATCTGGACGTTGACAGTTCTCACGTGCCGATGAAGCATTTAGGTAGACTTGGGGAATTCTGCTTGTTTGTCAGCGAAAGCAAAAGGGAGGAAAAGCAGAATTGCCGATGAAATCTTCAGTCTGATATTCCCCGTACTTGTGGACTGCCTACACTCCACAATCCGAACTATGTATATTGTTGTACCTAAAGGGATCAAGTGAGATGTAGTGTTCGAAATTGGGATTCCAGTTCTCTCTTTGCCTTGGAATAGTATAAATTGACTATCTTTTTTTTCCCCGCTGCAAATGTCCTTTCTATCTTCTATCTTGTCCATTGCAAGAAACACGTGTGAGGGTGAATGGATTGAGTACTGCAGTCCCCTAGTCATTCGAATGTTCGAATCACAGTATAGGAAGCATTTTCTCATCCTGTCCATACATGCCTCTTTTGCCCAGGGGAGTAAGATCATGGCTGGTAAAACAGTATCGAGTGATCTACAGGCTTCTGACATTACATTTTTTGAGGAGTACACAATGAGTGAACTTCGATTGACGACAAAGAAAGAAAAACACTCATGATAGAATCAAAAATAAGTAGCGTCGCAAGTTAGCCAAGGCCAATCAAAATTCTCGTGAGGTAGCGCCATGTGTGGGCACATAACCCGTCGTATAAGTCAACTGCGACGGAGGGATGGATAACTCAGTGGAGAAGGGATCTAGAGTGCCAGTCATCGAGTGTGAAAGACTGCCCATAGGCCCCTGAAACGATCGAGCCCCGCTGCTTAGCGTTGGGCGGCCTTGCACATTTTGATGACTTTCTAGCCAGCTATTGTGACCATGCAAGGGACCAAAATAATCCGGCTGTGTCCTGTCAAGGGAAATTTGGCCAAATGTAGATTCTCGTCGCGAGATTGGTGGCGACAGAAGTTTTGGCGATCGGGGGACCATCTCCAGCCTTGGGGAACTTCTTCGTGAATTGGGTGGCGTCAGGCGTGATCCCCCACGACGGACCTGGCAGGTTGGACATATTTTGACAAAGCGAGAGATCAGTTCCTTCGGCACCCTGGCGAGATAGTCAGCGGCCGCAGACTAAACAACCCACGGATATAAATTTGGATCGCTCATGTTCACATACCATGAATAGATCCTTCGGACCTGAGCAGATGTTTTGTCGCGACCACCATGTTGGCATTGTTGATGAGCCTTGGTGAGGATTTTGAACAACTTTTCCCGGATTGCAACGGGCTTCCCCTCGTGGCATATCATCTTCTTATGCTTCAAGTAGCAACAAATTTTCTCATTAGCATCCATGCGCCAGAAAGAAAAATAAGAGACATCCCCCCTCCAGGATAGAGGAGCTTACATCTGAGCCCACAGCTTGCAGCTTGAACATTTTCTTGACCCAGAATCTGTTCTGTTTAGAAAGACAGAATGTATGTTGTTTGGATCAAAGAGCTGCATACCGAAATTGAGCCGACTCCACCGCAGTATCCTTGGGATCGATCAACACAGTTTTGATGTTACGTGCTCTTTTCGCATAGATCAGTGCCTTATCTTGCTTCTTGATGGATAGATCCTCAACATAACTAGAAGGCCGCGGTGTCAACATTAGCTGGTCATTTGAGGCCACCAACACCACTCACCTCTGCATGAGCTGATCGAACTCCTTCACATCGGGAAAGCCGCTAGGAGCAGGCACCACAGCCTCCGACAGCAACGTGGCCTCATTATGAGACTCCTGGCTTTCGATCTCTATTTCACTCAGCGTATCGCGGGGCAGATACCTCGGACCTTGAAGATAGCGCGACTGAGACACAAATTGCGGTGGATGGTGCAGCCGGGGGTCGTCTGGAATTGCTATTGATGGGATAGAATGCTCCGAGGTATATTGCAGATGTTGTAAGCCTGGTGACAGGTTTGATTGTGGGCCATAGGGCTGTCCAAATTGTGATCCATATGGATTGAAGGTATGCTGAGGAAAGTGATATGTGCTAGAAGCATGTGGACTGAAGTCATGGCTCTCTTGCTTAAAGTCGTGGTTGTCTGGCTGACCATACGAGCCAGGAACTGCCATTTGGTGATTCATGAGATAAGCATCGGTCCCGTCGTTGCGCCTCGCAAAGCTACTCATCATTGAAGCGTTGCCAAGTTGGCAAGCCACGTATTGTTCGATGAAAGTTGGCTACTTCCAAGAGACAGGGGGATGGGGGAAAACAAAGCAGTAGACAAAGGAAGAGTCTCCGATGACGACGGATGGTGTAAGGGACAATGGTGAACGACAGCCACAAGACACTTGGAAGGTCTGGTTGGCATGTACTTGAAGAAAATCGCCACAGCACCCTCAGTACTGCCCTTCAAGTATCTAGCAAGTATCACAAGGATAATTGAACTGTGTCCAGAAGATCACAGCTCAACGGCGAGATACAGAAAGAACGGGAAAATGGAAGAGGGACAGGGTCAATGGAAGGTCATCTCAGGATGGGGTAGCGATTCTATTAAAAAGACCCCCAATGGACAGATGTTGGAGGACTGACATGGCTGACACCCAGGAGGAAGCGCACGAGACCATGTCAAAACAGAGATGAACAGAGACAACAGAGGGCATCCCTGGAAGAGGAACAGCAAATATTTCACAGAGAAAAAGAAACGATGGAGCCAGGCGAGTCGAGCAGTGCTCTGTCAGGTACGGAAGCATAGGTATTACCCAAGCTTGCAGGGAAGAGAGCAGCATGGGTCCAGCGAAAAAAGACTGGGGTTCGTGGTCAATTCCTTCCGACCCGCCGAAGGTATCCAAAAAAGTGGAAGCAGGCTGATACGACAGCGCACAGAGGCAATGGTGATACGGATTCCTGCCTTCGACGCCCTGGACGTCCATCAGCGCCACCATTTGCCTCAGAGCCACGTTGAGGATAGGCGAGTGGACAGCCTATTCGAGGCATCCTATCGGAGACGATTGACGACCAGGGGGCTGATTTGACCTGATTTGACCTGATTTGACCGAAGTACAGCGGGGGGCGAGACCATCATCTCCCCGATTTTGCTCTTTCCCCCCTCTATACTTAGACCACGGAAGAACTTTCCTTCCGCAGGAAATGTCCCGACTCGAACGAGGAGATGGGAACTCACTCTTTGTCTCTGCACGTTTGCTTCATGGTCAAACACAGTCGGCAAGAGATTCCTCCGGCAGAAGGGGGTTTCCCATGCAAGTAGCCATGCAAATTGACCAGGAACATGGATTGGAAAGTCCCCTTTAGCAAGTCCTGCATCCTCGAGCTCTTCGGGTTCATCCGGTGAAGACAGTGGGGAGTGTACGAACAGTTTCTTCTAGGGTTGACATGAATCGGGGTTCGCAAGATTTGGAGATTTCTAGGGGCTGGCAATCCTTGCATCACTGTTGTGTGTCTGGCACCTGCCGTGCCACTCCTCTTCTCCTCTCTTCTCTTCTCTTGTTTTGTTTTCTTTCTCTCTCTTTCTCTCTCTCTCTCTCTCGCTTTAGCTTTAGCTTTCAGGACACATATGCAAGTCAGCTCCCGTTGGAAGATCGTTTCAACCTTTTTTTTTTTTTTTTTTTTTTTTTGACGTGGCAATTCACCGATGACCAGGTTGAATGGAGTTGAGAATTAGAATGGAGAGACGCTAGTCAAGAATCAGAACGTCGATTGGGTTGACGAAGGGCAATCAAATGCAATGCGGGACGGCAGGATTGCATACGTTTGGCTCCGAGAGTGAGACACACATCTCGGACTTGAAGGCCCAACATTCTTTCCTTCTGTCAAGGTTCGGACCCTCGCAGGTAAAAAAGCAATCATCCGGTCATAAATGAAAATGAAAAAAGGAAAAGAAAAGGAGAATTTGAGTGTGACTCTGAATTTCCGGAAATCATGGTCTTTCTGTATTCCCCTTGGAAACCCACTCGGGTTTGTCTTTGGAGAAGTAGAATCCCAGAACACTTCATTATTAAACGTATGTACAGTACTCCAGAACACAATATAGTTACAGATTAGCAGGACCATGCTGTTTTGTTTGCCAAAAAAAAAGAACCGTCAAATTCATGACATCAGCCGAATCATCACGGTCAATGTGTAGGTCATAAGTTCGTATTTTACCATCATTCGCCCCGACTATGGTCGAAGGCCACCAAGTCGCGAATGATCCATCTCCAGTGATTTTCGTGATTGTCGCGATTGAAGCCAACCCATTTGTCAACTTTGCGCCTCCACTTATCCTCCTCGGCACGTTGTCGTCGAATGAATTCCGGGCCAACGTCGAATTCTTCGGTCATGGGTCCTTCGTCAGAGGATTCACCGGCACTTGCGTCCTCCATTGGGAACTGCGCATCCTCAAATGCTCCGGATTTGCGTCCATGGGTGCTGGCGGTAACCCGCTCATCCAAGTCATCCAAACCAGCAAAAACATCATCTTCCTCGGCCCCAGATTCAAGGGATGCAGCCTTGAGCCAACACATCCGATGCGGATCGAAGATCATCCCACCCACAGTCTGGACATTCTGCATCGCGCCAACGTTGGTGATAAGAGCAGGTGCAGGTTTCGGGGATTTGGGGGTGGGATCAAACTCTTGGACCAAGTTCTCATTTCCTTCCCACCGGAAGTTGACAGGATTGTAGCGCATACCCCTCACGGCTGAAAACGAGAAACGGTGAGTACAGGTAAATCAGTCAAGGAGAAAAGGGGATTGCTTACATTTGGCATCGTGCACGCCAGACCCCATGGGTTTGATCAAGTGTGGTTTGGGCGTGGATTTAGTATTCAGCTTTCCCTTCCGACTTCTGATGGTTGCGGACGCCGGAGGAATCCGTGAAATAGGCTGAGGCTTCCAGTTCGAGTTGAAGGTAGAAAGGGAATTCGTCTCACGATTCTTGGAGTTCAGAGCCATGGATGCAATGCGTTGTTCCCTGGCGTTCCGGGAGGCATTGGTGTCTTGGGCAAATCGAGGAGTTGGACTGCGTAATTTCGAGGTCGAAGGAGACGTCAGGGATTGAGTAGTCGATTCATCAAGTGATGGATCGATTCGGCTTTGGCCATGTCGGGTGCGGATGGATCTTGGAGCACCTCGGCCAGTGGGGGTTTTCACGAACTTGCTCTCTGCTAAGACTGAGGTAGATAGATCATCGAAGGACTCCAACTCGGTTCCATCCCCAAAATTGCGTTTTTTGGTGGGCCGTGTCATTGTGCGTTTTGCAGAACTAAGAGGATCGGGATTCATGTCACCAAGTCCAGCACGGAGGGTTTCGCTGCGATTTGATCGTGAGGGTCGAGAGGATGTCCCTTGTGGACTAAGAAGACCACTAGAGCTGTCTGAATTTGTGCGACGCGACGAGCGATACCCCTTGACGCTGGCATGGTGGGATTGGGTTGCTGGAGCTCCAGCAGGCATGAAAGGCACTTGTGCCTGGGGCTGCGTTTTATAACCCAACGACCTTCCATCACTTGAAGGGCGGTCTATCGGTGTTTTGGGCCGAACAGAGGGAAGGCGTGGCTGACGATCTGTCACTGGTCGCTGTAAACTGGCCACTGAAGAGGTTGACCCCACGCCACGAATTGATGGCAGGGAACGCTTGGGTTTCAGTCGCCTAGCCGCAGAGCCGAGCTCGCTGGTCGGGGTGGTATCCCGAGGATTACGAGACCCAAGAAGCCGTCGACTAGAGACCGCAGGAGTCGGCGATGTCGAATTAGTGTTAGAAACTGGGAGACTTGAAGTTGATGATTGAGAGGAATGCCCCAGACGTGATTGCGATGTCCGAAATTTCGAAAGGGGTGCACCACTTTCCGAAACAGTTTCGAGGTGGGTTGAATGGGTCCGATCATGACCGGACAAGCGTGGGATCCGAGTCCGCGGGGATCCGGTCGCATTAGTGAAAGTGAGGGTGGTAGCTGATCGACGAGTTGGGCTAGATGGTCGCTCTGTCTTGCACTTTATGTTGGGGTTAAGAGCGGGCTTTCCAAAGGAGAAAGCCTTCCCATTGTCGATATCAATACCGGAGAAGAAGTCATCAATGTCAGGGGATACATCAGTTGCTAGAACCTTTTCTGTTTCGGTATTTTCAGCTTGTGCTGCCTGTCGCTTCTGAAGAGAAGCGCTGAAATCCAGAGGGCCTTCAGGGATAACAAGTCCATCAAGACCATCGTCCTCACTCCCTGCTGTGAGGCAGCTTGAAACGCTGGGGCTGGCAATGGATATTGAAGAACTGGGAACCGAGCGGTTATCCCTTGCTGTACCACCGACTCGTACACCAATACTTCCTTCGGACCATTCGAGATCAAAATCCTCTAAAGTGGGGGTTGAAACATACGAATCATTCTTTCGTTGAGATAATTCCAGAGGCTGATGATTTGCAGGGAGCTCAAAGTCCCGGTTGAAATCGTCGTCTGCTTCCTGCCCAATATTCAGACCACCATCGACATTCGCAGTGATCAACTTCTTCGGAGATCGAAGTGTTGGGGCTTTAAGAGTGGGGATGTCTCGTGTTTCCAGGTCGTCACTCTCGTCTTGGAAGACATCAAGAGGCCCTAAAGTAGATTGAAGACGTGTCAAGAATTCGTCATCCCATGATGGGGAGGCCGTTGATTTCACTGGACTCGTAGCAGTAGAGCTTAGATGTCGAAGGGTGTCGGGGAATGTTGTTTCCCGGGTAGTTTTGAGCTGTAATATGGTGTCAGGGTCTGGAAGCTCGACATCTTCTGACCAGTCGTCAACAAAAGTTTGCCTAGTCTTTCGAGTTGACAGGCGCTTGATTGTGCCCCCGATGAGTGCTGACTTGGGAATATCTGGGGGAATTGGGATCCCCGCAGTTTTGGCTGAAGCAATGGCATCTTCTTTCGCAAATTCATCATTGTCATAGAGCGGGACCTGCCAGTCCTCGTCGCCCAAGTTGGAGTCAACATCTGAGCGAGCAGAGCGTCGAGAGGAGATCGAATCCCGATGCCCAGAGGGCCGGAACGACGAATTTGTTATAGATCCTGCGCTGGATGCGGTGCGAAACTGAATATCTTCGCCGAAGTGCAAGTCCTCATCATCGTCCCAGCATTCAATCGGCTCATCGGTGCCCGGTCGTAGGTGGATTGGTGAGAATTCCATGATCAGGGAGGCGAGCTGGTTCAGGGCGCACGGCGAGGACGGTGATCATGAGACTATTATAGGCGCTTCGCAACTTTTATGGGTCGAATGGCAGACTCAGAGCTTTGCGACACTGATAAGGATTCAGGAGGTGCGAACATGAGCGTCATGCCGTGTCGGTTGCGATCAAAGATAGGAGTCAGAGAGTATCCGGATTTCACTGTTGATCATAGAGCCACAAGCAAGTTCAGATATTTTCAGTCAGGCTGTTGAAGGTCAAAAAGACTAGGCTTGTTCTAGACTCAATTGCGCCAAACAAGCGGGTTCCTAGGCGACCTGATAAATGCCAGGTGCTCACCCAAAAACATTCGTTGGAGGACACGCAAGCATTGGGAACGCCCGAGGACAATGATTTCTTTGACCCCTGATAAACAGGTGAGTCAAGAGACTCAGCAGAGCTTAGGTACACAAGCGAAAAGGAGACAGAGAAGATGATGTGTTGGTTGTGGCTGGATCTTGGATTCCTCGTGGAGGAGAAGACCTGAACGTGACGCTCACCCGTACTGGTAATACAAGGGAGCTTTGGAGCTTGGTATGTGTATTACTCCAATATCTGACGGGTGACTACCTAGGCACATATTAGCAACTCGCTAACCTACACACATCATTATTTGACTAATACATGTATTTACATGATGTGAAACATTCAATGTTTTGTCCCCTTCATGCCTAGTGCCATGTATATGTGTATACTCCATATATGTACATGTATGTATGCAATACATATATCACATATGTACCCTAGTGATAATGCCTCAGCCTCAGAGCTATATCAGCTCTGAGCTGTCGGTAATTAGACAGCCCCTTTAATGTCTCTGTACAGAGTACGGAGTACCCAGTCGATATTTGCAGATTCTTATCTCGGTACTTCCTCCCTAGTAGCTACAACAATAACAGCAATAGAGTACGTACACAATGTACGCATCACCGACAGTGGCGGTAACAAAATTAAACTTCTTTGTGAGGTAGTCTGTACCCGTTGTACCTAGCGATCATTATGTGGAGACCAAGTATCTGCTACTTTTCATGGCGTACTCCGTACTCAAACAATACCTTACAAGGCGGGTACATCGAATATGCCCTACCTAAGAGGTAGGTAACACATATGAGGTAGCTACGTGTAGGTTTTGATTTCATCTCTCCTATTCCAATGGATTGTCTTGAGACTGTAGTGTTAGTCATATGTGTACCTATGTACCTATATGTAGGTACATAGGCACCCGTCTCCGTAGGCACCAGGACAACAAGATCCGACCCACTTACCAAGTATAAACGTACATGTGGTACCTAGAATTTCGTGCTTCATTCTTGTATCGTCTTGTCTTCTGTCCTTTATTTTCTCCTACACCGGAAGCCCCTCACCAAGAATGCCACCCCTTGGTTCAGCAGACACCTCAGTCTTGCGTTTTCCTAGATCTGATGAGACTGGGGGTTTTGTGCTTGTCCATGTACAATATACCGGACCTGCTCCGCTTGATCTAACCTTGACAGCTACCGAGGGGGAATCGCCCTATGTCAGCTTAGGTGGGTTTTCCAGCAAATGAAGATTTCAAGTCATGAGCTCATGTCACACAGTGAAACAAGTACAATTGCAAGACCTCAGAGCGAAGAACTATCAAGGAACGAATGAGGAATGGGTGAAGATCGTCTCTTTTATTTTGGGTCAACCTTCTGCTCCCCTTGATGAATCTGACTGGGCAACTGGTCTTGAGGCGTCAGCCAATATCACAGGCTCCAATGAAGACAATAAAGAACTTGTAATCACAATCCGGAAACGGGTACAAAGTATCACAGTTCGTGTCTCACAGTGACGAGTTCCCCTTTCACCAGGCTCCAACTGACAGTGATCTAGCAACGCCTCGGAAATTTGACCTTGAAACAAGACGATGAACAAGCTGTTGAGCTCTTTGATTGGGCAGGGCTTACTGCGGCGAAAGCACATCGGCTAGAGGATCAATTATTGAGCTTGACCGGCCGCTGTCGCATTGCTGAGGAAACTATACATAAGTTGAGTGAACAACTTGACGATCTTATTCGCGCGAAGACCCAGCATGAAAATCGATTAGTGGCCAATTTTGTGCAGGTTCTGAATGAGAAAAAGCTCAAGATCCGCAATCAACAACGTTTGCTGGTGTCAACGACTGGGGATGACACTGCAGGTACGTGGGGGGGAGTCAGCACCAAACTTGCAGATCATAGACTGACGAGTGACCCATTACAGTCTCCAGTATTCAGGCTACCATTCCCGACAGGTCGCATAGAATCGCCGAGATGTCCCTGCCAATCAAGCAAAGTGCTCGCAAAATGAGTGATACAGAGGACTCTGATGAACCTGAACAAATGAAAGTTGATTCAATGACAGCCCGTCGAGTTCCGACCAACCATCAAAACGCCGATGAGGAAGAGCGCACGACCCCTCATTCTTTGGATAACGAACAGGACAATAGCACAACAGATAATGATTCATTACAAGATGAATCCGCTCAGCTGAAGCGTGTTTCCCCAGCCGGAGACGCCGCTCCGCCTCAACGAGATTTGCCATTCACTAGACGGACCAACGGCCCTTTCAGGCGGACGGCGCAGATTATGGCTAGCGAGGATGCCGAAGAAACTGCGGGAGAAACGGACGACGATGAACTTTAGAACAGTCACCGAAACAAGTGGGAACAACAGTTCAATGACGGACTATATGTCATACGAGATGTGGAAGACAACATAATGAAGCTGGGACTCCATTGCTCGTCCTGACTCCTTAGGTCAGGAAGACACATGCAACCAGACGGAGTAACCTAGTCACAGATTTTGTAGTGTGATCACTTCGTTTCTTCGCTTTTACCCTGCTTATGTATGTACTTAACGTTGGGCTGTTCGTTTTCACAGTCCCGATGACCTCCCATAGGGGTAGTAGGCCAGGAGAACTCATCTTCATATAACTTCCAAGTGAGAATCTACCACGTGAAACCCTATAATGGTAAAGAGACTCAACACTGTAGGGAGTACTCCGTATGGATTAAGCCTATAAATTGAATTACAAAAGGCATCTTCAACACCCATGGACTCGAAATTTTGAAGGTTCAGTCTTTTATGTACAAGGCAACCACTACCGATTAATCCCAGGCGACACCGGAAAATGGCGAAGAGGTCAACAGGAACCGGAAAGGGTGTTCAAGATGATAGGGAAAAACACAGAAGATGGAAAGGAAACAGTACATCAGGATAAAAATTTAAGATGTGGTACAATAAAAACGCCTGCAACCATTAGAGAAACACAGAAAGAGGCCACACCCATTTAGCCATACAAAGCCTGAGGAGACATTTCTCCTGCGGCCATGAAGTTGGTCTCAGGGTTTCCAGTGGCCTTGGCAGCAGAGGCGCGAGCCATCGTGGGCGAACTGGGGGACTAGTTAGCAATGCAAATTGAGGGCGGATAAATGATGAGGACAGGGGTATGAAACCGACCTTCTAGAGATGGCGTCAGTGAAGAAGAAGTCTTCGATCACCTTTTTGAAAGGTGTACCAGTAGCTGGGGATCCCTTGTTCTGGTCCACGAGTTGAACCTTGCTCAACGAGCTGACCGAGGTAGGCTCCACAACATCATAACGACGCATGACAGGACTGATTTCTTCCATACGATCGCGCAGTGCTTCGATATCATCGTAAGGAAGAGGTGCACCCAGGAATTCACTAGCCGCACGAATGATCTTCCAATCATCACGAGCCGCACCAGGGAGAGAAGTGGCAGCGCGGGTAACCTGCACACGACCTTCTGTGTTGATGTATGTACCAGACTTCTCGGTGTATGCCGCACCTGGGAGAACAACGTCGGCAAGTTGAGCACCACGATCACCATGGTGTCCCTGGTAAACGACAAACGCATCCTTGGGGATTTCGCTTTGGGCAATTTCATCTGCACCCAAAAGCCACATCATCTTGGGGACGGTCTGGGCAACTTGAGAAGATGGTGCAGTGAAGCCAACTTCATAAGCACCGGCACGAGACGCCGCACGCTGGAGCACATTATAACCCTGCCACTCAGGAGTGTTGAAGCTGCTTGCATGCTTCTCAACAAAACCGCCAACAGTCTCAAAGATTGCCTTGGCATCGGGATGTTCTGCAGCAGCGCTACCGACAACAATCATTGGCCGTTGAGCCGCGGCAAGTTTCTTGCCAAACTCTCCAGACAAAGCGGATTTTAAGGAAGACACATCAGAGCCCAGATGGTCGAAGTCGAAAGTGCTCTCAAATTGCTCACCAACAAGTCCAATCTCCAAATCAGATCGGAGATACTGCTTGCGGATACGGGCATTGAGAACAGCGGCTTCATGGCGAGGGTTGGTTGCAACAAGAAGAATTGCATCCGCCTCCTCAATTCCGTAGATCTTGGAGTTGAACAAGTAGTTGGAACGGACATCAATTCCGTGGGCAATGGGTGCACCACCTCCAGGTTGATCAAGGGCGAGGTTATCAGAGCCAAGCTTATTTGTCAAGTCCTTCATGGCAACCATCGACTCAGCGTCAATCAGGTGTCCAGCAACAGCCTTGAATTCATTGGCTTGTGGCTGCAGCTTCTGGTGTGCTGATGAGATCTCCATCAGAGCCTGTTCCCAAGTGGCGGGGACAAATTTGCCCTCCCGGCGGATGAGTGGAGTTGTCAGGCGTTGGGTCTTCAACCCATCGCAAGCGAACCGGGACTTGTCATTGATCCATTCCTCGTTAATATCGTCATTCAATCGCGGAACGACACGCATCACTTCCAGGCCTCTGCTGTCGATTCGGATGTTAGAGCCAAGGGCGTCGAGGACATCAATCGATTCGGTGTGCTTAAGCTCCCAGGGACGTGCCCGGAAAGCGTAGGGCTTCGAAGTCAGTGCACCAACTGGGCAGAGGTCGATGACATTGCCAGAGAGTTCTGAGGTAAGGTTCTGCTCAAGGTAGGTTCCGATTTGCATGTCGTTTCCGCGGCCGGCGGTTCCGAGTTCGGGGGCACCAGCGACGTCGTTCATGAATCGAACGCAACGAGTGCAGTGAATGCATCTGTTCATTGAGGTCTTGACCAGGGGACCAATGTTCTTATCCTCCACGGCACGCTTTCCACCGGTTTCGTGGAATCGGCCCCGATCAGCGCCATACCGCATTGACTGGTCTTGGAGGTCACACTCTCCTCCCTGATCGCAGACAGGACAATCGAGGGGATGGTTAGCGAGAAGGAATTCCATCACGCCCTCTCTCGCCTTATGGACCAGTGGTGAGTTCGTCTTGACCACCATACCGGGCTGTACCGGCCAAGCACACGAGGCCACTGGCTTCGGGGCACGTTCGACTTCGACGAGACACATACGACCTAGATTCCTGTAAGTCATCATGTCTTCATAACACAGAAAATAAAAGGACATAGTTGCACATACAATTACCCGCGACCAAAAGTTTTCTTGAAGAGGGCTAAGGTTAGTAAAAACAACATCGATGTCTCGGCTGAAGGCACCTACTCGTGGTAACAATATCTGTTGAGTGTTAGTATCGCAAATGAATGTTCAGATTGACCGAGTGGTATCATACCTGGGAACCGTTGCGCCTGCTTGCTCACAGGCCTGAATCAGAGCCGAGCCAGCTTTGAGAGAACATGAGTGGAGGTTCAATGGATTGTTCCAGCAGCACATTTACCTTCTACCGTTACCTTCTTTCCATCTAGAGAAGCGGGCTATCAGTCATTATCCAAGTCTGACGATCCGGATCAAGAGAGAACTTACCAATGGTGAGTTCCACCTCGGCCGCGCGAGGGGCTGTCGTCGCAAAGGTCCTGGGTGTGACCTTAGGAACCCGGAGAGACCGGGCGGCCGCACGAAACAGCTGCGGCCGCATCATTGAGAAACAAGCAGAGATATAAGGGTGGAAGATAAGGTGAAGAAGGGCGAGGGGGATGGGATCCTAGGAACGGCTGGGAGGTCAGAGAGCACTTTGCATCGGAATCTGCGGTTACATAATGAGAGTGCTGACCATCACATTTGCTGACTCAGGAAACGATAAATGGGCTCACGGTCATTGGCTCAATTTGCTCGGTTAGACGGATAAACCTCCGCTCCGAGTTTCCTTAAAACGCTCGTCGTTCCTGCCCCCTTTGCTCCTTTTTCTTTCCCCAAATAAATTGTTTTTCCAGGGCATCATTTATTGTAGGAGGCAGGCCATTTCCCTGTTCCTATTTCCTCTACAGCATGTCCCAAGAGCAGAATTTGCGCCGTAGCTGGACCAGTCAAGGGTTCGCCTGATGATGACTTTGTTCCTTACCGACGGTAGCTACATCTTCCATCCCAGTTACATATCATATCATTCATGACATATCTCGTAAATACAATCCGTTTGATATACATCTGTTTCTGTGTCTTTCCTTTACCAACATTGCCATCCCCATAAAATTGCTCTCATTAAGATTACCTAGTTACGATATCACTGAATTGAGCTACCTAGGTACCTGCCTAGGTATGTCGTCGATCGGTATGCTACACATTTGGGTAACATTGGGGTGGTATAAAAGAACGCCTGTTGACTCTAGGCACCTGGGCAGAATAGACACGGTAGAGGTAAAGTTATGAACGTGAAAGCCCCATCAGGGGCTCCGCGCTGCCATGGTATCGTACACCAAACTAATAAAATACATATGCTAGGCTGTAGAGTGAGAATCACTAGCTTGCCAAGTGGATTCTTGTTTGGTTCCTGGTAACCAAGTACGAGAAACACTGGCACCTCTTGGTCGGATATGCCCAGGTCCATCGTCTTCCTTTTTGGAATTATTGCTTGTGGCATGGGTGTTATTAGGGGCTCCATCAAAGACACCCCTGCCCATGGGAAAGGCATAGCCATTGGAATCCCATGGCTTGCTCGGATGTCGCACGTTCAACGGAAGAATGGACTTTTGGGTGCGGAAGTGGTCAGTATTCGCCCTTTGGTCAGCTACATCATCATGGCTATTGCGATCATAGAGGTAAAGTCCCACAAACGTGAGGCCAATGCCGAATGCTTGAATCGGTGTGGTCGAGCTTCCGAACCATACAATGGCCACCACAATCACAAACACACGCTTGACGAGTGATGCAACCGAATATGACACTGGGGATATCATGGACAGCAACACAAACGCCAGGATGTTCTGGGCGAAGTGTGAGACTCCATTAAAGATAAACTCGAGAGAAAGGGCTCCGTGGTCCAATGATCCTTGTTTACCCGAGAGTGAAATTGCACCATCTTGAATGAACTCAGATACTAGCGGGTATCCCTCAGTGACAAACCAAATAGGCAGGGTCAGAAAAAAGGCCAGCCCGGAGCAATAACAAAGCAAGTTGAGTTTGTCCAACTTACGTCGTGCCGGGGTTTGCACATCTGATTCTGCGCGGTCTGCTTCATTGAACAGTTTCTTTGAGAATATGTTCTGTGACACGAACACAAGAGCTGCGCCAAATGCACAAAATATTCCGAAGAAATTTGTAGACACTCCAGTCGAACAGGCAAGCATCACACCCAAGGTGAGGGGGATCAGTGATAGGTATGTTGCCCGGGCATATCGAATGCGGAATAGGACTCGATAAGCCAACACGGTAAAAAGAGGTGAAAGGCCTTTGATAGTATGGACCAAGGAGACAGGAATTTGTGCAGTGGCCATAGAACTAAGAATGTGACCAGCTAGTTGAAATACAGCCAGAGGCAGGGCTGTAGAAATCACGTCACGAGATGGGTAGCGAATTCCTTGTTGAAGAATTGGCACACTTTGTCGCAACCGGGGTATTATTGTGGAAAGATACACCAATAGCAGGCACCAGAAGGATACGAATGCAAATTGAATCATTGTTAGGGTGATCGGCATTGGAAGGGCGTTCAATATCGATTTTGAGGATGTGTTGGTTAGGGCAGAGGTCAGATACCAGACAATACAGAGAGCCTTCGGACACTGAATTAGCAAGCGGTTTTCAATGGGTTGAAGGTGCCTTCCGTGTAGCGTGGATCAACAACATACAGTCAGTCGGTACGAGACTGGAGCACGGAGCGCTTCAGCCAGTTCATGGGCGTTGGCACTCATACTGCCATTGCGTGTTCTGATTGTTGTAATGGCTTCACTGATGCTCTTCCGTGGCCGATGTTTGGGGGCTCTTAATGAACCGTTACCATAGTCTCGCGAGTAAAAGCTTGCTTTTCGGGGGTTCCAGGACTCGTTTGAGGTATATTTCACTGAACCGCTGCGGGTTGGACGGGCTGGCGCTGTGGCGGTATCCAGTGTGTCTTCGTAAGGTGGAAACTTATCGATTGGGCTGCTGGTTGATTGAATGATGGAAGACTTCGTTGGAATCTGCAATTCGGCCTGGCGCATGGAGGAACGTCGCCCATGGCCAGTGACTGTGGTTGTGGCCATCTTCCACACCCTGGCTGGGGTTGTGTAGACTATTTTCAGAAAAAAAAAAATCAATTCCACGGGGCTCAATGGGATGGAACAATCGCTTGATTGGCTTACCCAAAGAAGACGAGGAAGCAACTGCGAGGAGACAATCCGCTCAGTGGTCCCTGGTGAGGATTATGTGTCCGCTGCACAGGTTAAAGAAAACGGACGGGTTGGTTGCCGACTTATCGATGACGAATCTCCTTGAGCGAATGAGCGTCCAGTATAGAGAACACACGCTTTCAGCGAAATCAAGCATTAAGTCACAATAAGATATAGTGGGCACATAACTCAGTGATTTCTGGGCAGTTATAATGTATGCTTCGAGTATGCCCTTTCTACAGTAAACGGCCAAGAAAAAGTTCCTCGACCTTACAAATGGACTTCACTTGCCATGTACTGCCACCAACCATTGTTGCGTATTTTATTACATACATTCTGTGTGTAATATTACATGGGCACCCAGACAATACGTGTAAGTAGGTGCCTCAACACCTATAATTTTGACGGGCCTCTATTCCATGTACGGAGTATGTGTCTAAATACATCCTTATCTGCCACTTCTTGGCACTCCCTTGCCCGGATTTGGGGTCGCTTCTTGCCGCTTTATGCTCATCGAGTATATCTGAGCAACCTTGGAATCACTGAGTGCAATTTACATACATACCATGTCGATAAATACAGACATCTCCTACATAGGCAAGCATATAGAATCTAATTTAGTCAAAACAATGTTTGATTCTAACCATATGTTGTTCTTAATGTCAGATAGGACGGCGCTCTCAGCACCTTTCTGATTCCAGACTACAGACGTATGGATGGGCATGTGGTTGATCATCAATCTAGTTATACACTCCGTACATATTTATATAAATTAACACCCTGCATTGATTAGCCGAACAGATCAACTGCAAAGTAATGACCGCACCTGTCAAGTTGTAGCGGCTCTATCTCACCAGGTACTCAAAAACATGAAGCAGGGTCTAAGTTCAGCACATACGCAATACCTGATATAGGAAGTACCCATGCATCACTTCAGTCTACAAAGCAGTAATAGAATAACCACATCTCTTGTTCGACCTACTTCGGAGGTTGTCTTCTATGCTTCTCTGGGTTGTGCATATATATTGTTTTGATCTTATCCTACTTATCCTATGATCACTAAATAGGTAAGGTAGGTATGGTGGATGCCAACTTCCATAGATTTTCCACCCGCCATCACCATATCCTGTTCAAGTCATCGGTAAGGAGGAGAGCTTATTCCAGTCTCCTAGCATGGAATTTATACAGGGACCAGGGCAAGCTACATTATGATGATTAAGTTTCATTGAAAGAGACAGCCCTAATAGTGAGGTTCAAACGTGATCCTCATTTGCTCTGAATTCACATTGATTCTGGACCTTTATCGTACACGGTATAATCCAAACAAAGTCTATGAATGAGAGAGAGGTTGGTGAAGGGCCTGCGTCCGACTGCAAGTCTCAACCTGATAACCTGCTTATATACAGCTTACCATGAATGAACACACATACCTGGTGCTTAGATCCACGACTTTCCAGTACAACACCAGGATGAGTTCTCTACCAGCTATATGTATGTACACACGTGCATACATAGTTGAGTATGATGTGGCTTGCAGGAAGCTTCCTCCTAAGGGAGGAAGGGGTCGATGCTTACATCTATGTAGTTTCCGCACACTTCCAAGTTTACACGTTAGGTCCCGAGGTCAACACTGGTAGACTGCTCTTTCCCAAATGATGAGTTCCTTCTGTATAGTTGTACTTCCCGCATTCCATTTTCTGTTCCTCTCTTCCCTCGTTTCATTTCTCAAACTACAATCTTCCTTCTCGCAGCCCACTCAGATTCCTCATCTTCAAAAGGTTTCTTATGTTTATCATCATCTCAGAAGAATCTGCTCAGAATCCTTTTCGTCCCATGTAAACTCACTTGGTTTCCAACGAGCTTGTTTGTCTCCACCTTCACACACAAGCTTCACTGCCTTTGCTCCCCCCCTTTTTTCTTCTCCTTTTCAGTCTCTATTTCTGTTTCTGTTTCGATCTTTGCCAGTTGACAAAAATGACTACTTTAAGCGGACCTTCATCACTTGATCACATGGGAAATGGAGGATGTTTTACCTCAAATGATGGTATTGATGTGCGAAATATCTCTTTTGGACACGAATCATCAGTATGCTTGACGAGGATTGAGAGCACATCTCTATCATGCTAACCCATTCCGCTATACCAGACCCCCCATAACTCTTCTCATCATGGTACTTCTGATCCGATCGAGAAATCTCAACATGGAAAGTTGCAGGTCCCATCTGGTGAAGGGGCTGAACACTCATCAAGCAAGGTGTGTTATCCCGTAACAGTGATACCCCTACATGGATACTATGTGTGCATGTGTGTCTTTGATCTCACAATCCCAGAAGCAGAAGGTAGATCATATCAAAGTTGAACCTTTGACCGGCCAAACATCCGATCTCGACAGAATACTAGCAAAAATCTCCCCCCAAACAATTCCACCCCAACATTCTGAAATCAGTCATTCCTCTATATCATCCCAGATACCCCTGGACATTACTACAACCCTGCCAGTCTCAACACTCGTTGGGGGCACTCAGTCCTTTTCCCAGGAAGACAAAGCAGTGGAGCTACTGAGACTCAAACAGGAGCTGCTTGCCGCAAATTCAAAGATTGCCCTACAGGAGCAAGAGCTTGCTCAAACCCGCGTGATAAAACATACCTTGGATCAAGCCCTTGGCCCTTCATCTGAGGCTGACCTTGGTAGCCGTGAGGTCACAGAGCAAACCATCAGCCACCTGCAGAATGCCTTCAACGCATCGAGCTCTGCATTCGGCCACTTTCAAGATGGATGGACCGGCCAGGAGGATTCACATTCTGACATCTCAGATCCATTGTCTACAGGAGTTTATAACAGATCCCGCGGGCTTTGGGCCCAGCGTGAGCCTACTATCGAGAGGGATCACGGCGAGAGTTTTTCAGGTACTAACAGCTCTGCAAGCCAGGACCCAAACCGGTTCTGGGGAGTCTCAAATGCATATTCCCCCTTTGCCGGTTCATCCTCATCGCAATCTCATAGCACACATTCGGGGAATTCAGCAGGTCAAAGTGGATTCTACTCGCGTCCTATTAGTGAGCAGATGCCATATCCCCTCGGACCATTTCCAGGATCTCGCCGGCCCATCACCCAAAGTAGCAGAGGTGGATCTCTATTCTCCATTCAATCGACTCCCTGGGGTGAGTTCGCTTCTGGGACCTCCAATGAGCCAACTCCGAATTCGCCTGCGTCGCCGGCGAAGAGACCACCGAGTGCCTTTCAACAGGTCGGGCTTTACTCTGTAACCTCCTACCCCCCTCGACCAATTGGCAGTCCCCTATCACCTACTGCCACTGAGTTTACAGGAGCCAGTACGAGCGAAAGCACTTGGGGTGCCTCCGTAAGACTTCTATAGTGCTTCGCGTCCCACTGATTTTAACTTCTATGCAGATGAACGGCAATGCCATCCAAACCTACGTGTCACCGCTCGAGCCGCTCAACTATCGACGTCTTCTGGACAAGAACGTATCGTGCGACTGGAAATACATTGTAGATAAGATCATCTGCAACAATGATCAACAAGCTTCAATTTTCTTGCAGCAAAAGCTCAAGGTCGGCACAACCGAGCAAAAATACGACATTATTGAGTCAATTGTGCAGCAAGCCTACCCACTCATGGTCAACCGCTTTGGAAACTTCCTTATACAGCGTTGTTTTGAACATGGAACCCAGGAGCAAGTTGTCGCCATCGCCAATGCGATCAGAGGCAACACACTTACTCTCAGCATGGACGCTTTTGGCTGCCATGTAGTTCAAAAGGCGTTTGACTGTGTTTCAGAGGAACATAAAGCTATCATGGTACATGAGCTTCTGCGCAGGATCCCTGAGACGGTTGTTCACCGATATGCGTGTCATGTTTGGCAAAAACTGTTTGAACTCCGCTGGAGTGGCGAGCCTCCCCAGGTGATGGCCAAGGTAAACGAGGCTCTTCGTGGAATGTGGCACGAGGTTGCGCTTGGGGAGACAGGAAGTCTGGTTGTCCAGAATATCTTTGAGAATTGTATCGAGGAGGAAAAGGTAAGCTTTTGCACTATCCTGAGCTGCTATCATACACTCTTGATCACTTTGCTCACTGCCTTGCTTTCCTCTTTGGCCTTGTTTATCCCCCCCTTGATCAAAAAATGCTAATGTTGCAAAGCGACCGGCAATTGAAGAAGTACTGGCGAAGATTGATGTGCTTGCTCATGGCCAATTTGGAAATTGGTGCATCCAACACATTTGTGAGCACGGTGCTCCCCACGACAAGAGCCGTGCTGTCGAGCATGTCATACGCTGGGCCGTGGATTACAGCATGGATCAATTTGCATCTAAAATCGTGGAGAAATGTCTCAAAATTGGTGGTACCGAGTTCATGGATCATTATCTCTCTCGAGTCTGCACTGGTCGTTCCGACCGACCCCGTATGCCGTTGATCGATAGTAAGTTGTTCATACTTCGTCGCTACGAGTGGCTTGCTGATTTCTTTTCTAGTAGCGGGAGATCAGTACGGCAACTATCTCATTCAATGGATTTTGATGAATGCCGCGCCCCATCAACGGGAGCTTGTGGCCAGTCACATTCGGTACCATTCCCTCGAATTTATTTTCTAGTCTTGAGGGTTCGAGGTCTAACATTATCTCAACTAGGAAACACATGGTCTCGCTTCGTGGGTCCAAATTCGGCTCCCGTGTAGCCATGCTTTGTTGCAACCCGTCTCACGCTACACGCCCTGGCCCTGGGGCTGGGATGCAAATCGGCCGGTTCAACCATTTCAACGAAGATAAATACACCTCCACCAGTCAATCGGGCGGTCGCTTTGGGCGCGGACATCAATGGGGACCCAATTATGCACCGCTTCGATGAATTTATCTATCGATACTTGATGCTCCCTTTGATTACAGCCCTAAGAAAACGAAAAAGAATAAAAGAAAAACAAAACCGGAAAGGAACAGTAGAATAAGAACGACCCACTGCGACGAGCTTTTCTTCACTTCACAGCTTCCAGGTATCCCAGATGCCCTTCCTAGCTTGCTTCAATACGTCGAGCAGCATTTGTCCACTCATCCAGAGACCTCGGGATCAATGTTGAATTAGCTCATCATTCATGGGGATTATCATTTTCAGGGATTACTGCTTTTTGAATTATTCTTCCGGCTAGTCAACGTCAGTTGATCTCGTTTTATTCAATCCTATGGAGTGAAGCTTGCCCTGTGGCATGTTAATTACAAGCAAAATGTTATTGTTACTATTCAATTCCTATTCCATTTGAAACGTGTACCTCATGTAGACGGAGCTTCAGGACGGAGCACTTGTAGCTTCATCGGAAATCGTTGTCACTTCGTCCTTTTCCCAGGGCTTCCGTCGTCGTGGTTTTTCGCTGGAGAGATCATGACCAGTCAGCACTGTGTCTGGTATGTTCTGGATGCCGGGTATTGGTTGACCCGTGGTGATAAGTTCCACAATGTGCGCGAAGGACGAGGGATACACAGGCTCGGAAAGGGTTGAATCCTCAAGCTCAGATACATCTTGCTCCGGGGTTGATCCGGTTGAAAGCTGCGATAAGTCTCCTGTGTTGCCTGCTACTTGAGTATTTGTTTTCTGTGATGCTAACCAGGATTTGAAGGCAACAAAGTCAATAGCAGGCGTCAGGTTTTCCTTTCTGTAGGTCAATGTTCAGATTATTTCTCGATGTTCCAGCTTGCACTTTGTGCAGGTTCCCAACATACCGCGAGAAAAAGAAACACTTTGCTTGCAAGACCAAGTCGTCATCCCGATTTATCTCCGCCTCAGTGGCGGGGGTATCGGGGTGACCAAGTATTATTGAGAGGCCATGAGCGAACTCGGGATCCGAACCAAAGGAGTGAGACTGGAGTCTTTGAAAGATCTGGTCTGAAGTGGCCATTGTCCTGGTCTTCAACTGTGCTTGGTTGAAAGAAACCACCTCCGTACCTGGAGGCCCTTTGGGGTGCGGAGAGTGGGGCCAATCAAGCTAATAACCGAGGCTCATGTCCCCGTTCAAATTCATTGAAATACGTGAAGATAGGTATTTTGTCCTTGGAAGATTTTCTACCTATTCTGTCTTCTATGTTGAGAGTTGCAAATGTCGAATCACCCTCAAAGGTTGTATATTGTATAAGTGTACGCCTGTCCCCCAATGTTACCTTTGACCGGCGAAGGTAAAGCCCAGAGATATCTTGTGAGTGATGCAAATTGCAGTGTTATAAGTTTTGCCGCACTAAATCGTGGTATCCATTCCATCTGTCATTGGCTTGGCTAGCTCGGAAAGCACAGGCGTAGTTTTACTTTGACAACCAGGACAGTTGTGCACGACCTCGTGGGCAAAGAGATCACAGTCGATACAAAAGTGGTTGTGACAGGCAGTACATTCGTAGCGACTGCTCGCACTCATCCCCTTGGTCTGACTCTCTGCCAGTTGCCACTGGTCTTCCGAGGGCACGGACGGAAAAGTCAGGCCACAAGCAAAGCAAGCCGAGCTTCGCGCAGCCCGACGCCATGGCACCTCAACCCAATTGATCAAGGGAAATAGATGATGATACGACCGTGCAAGGTGAGTTGAGAGGATCAATGTAAGCCCGCAGGATGGGCATTCAGCAGGAAGACTACACACTTTGCTGTTGCACCGCGAGCAAAGATATCCTCCTCGTGAGGGCTTTGAATGACACGCACAGAGAGAGGGGCTGGACTCCACTGTACGAGAAGGGAATCCCATCATCAGCAGGGAGCTTGTAGACTCTTTTTGGGAATAGGTCGCCGGCGGAGTGGTCACGTCCATCATCAGCTCCCGAAAGTGTTGCTCATTTAGCGCTACTCCATATGCAGTTTCATCACCTCCGTTGGTCTTCACACACAATTCCCGACAAATCGCCACCTGGGCTGCAAGTCCCACGATCCCTACCCGAATTTTATCGCTTACCAGGGTTCCGATGGTTTGATGGATATCCCCAGGATCGGAGGAAAGAAGGGAGCCATATATAATGAGCACTTCTCGAGTGCCATGGCTAGGTGTATGGCTAGATCAATCTATTAGTTTCATTCAAGGCTTCCGATATGTTGATTGCGCCAGGACGTACAAAAGTGCACCATGTGCCATTTCCAAGCCATTTTGAAGACTAGGCAATCCCTTTGGATCCTGTGCTTTCAGGGCTTGGATGGCTGTGAGATGCTCTGTGGGATTGCCACTCATGTCACTCACTCGGAGAGCCAGACCATCTCTCAGGCCGAGAACGCCAAGTTGCGAGATAGGATTTTGCTCAAAGAATTCTCTCACAAATTCCTGGGCATATCGAAGAGCCAGCAAATATCGTGTAGGTCGTAGGTCCTTCTCGGACATGGATTGTGAAAGGTCTAAGATTAGAATGAGATGTCGAATAATTCCACGCTGCAGGGGTGTTGTATCTTTCAAGAGCCTGCCACGACCGAAACAATTTAGAAAAGATCCAATACAGAAACTCTCATGGGACGGAACTCACCTTTTTCGTTTTCCAGCCTCCAGTAAGCCCTCGACAGTCGAGTTGATGGTTCCATCCGCGCCCTCCACCAGGGTTTCCCAGGTTCTGGATAGCTCCCATTCTGCACCTCCACGCGGCTTTCTCTTTTTGGTCCGGGAATTATCACCTTGAGACACCTGTAAATCATCTTCATCCTCTGTTACCTCTCCCACATATTCTTCGTCAGAGTCGGCCATCGCGTCCGTAAGAGTGGGGAGAGATGGATGGAGAGCGGAAGCGTTGAAAATGGTCCAAGCTTCCGACGGAGCTCCGTTCGAGAGATGGGATGCCTGTTCTCTTCTCTCTTGATTTTTTTGTTTGGCTGTTTGTTTCTCACCGTTCGGTCAACCGAGATCTATTAGAATTCCTAAATACCCGACGATAGCCGTAGACGGTCTAGCTAGATTCTCCCCTGATGTGGGGAAGAAGATCCATTGTGCGAGCTGGCGTAGCATTTGAAGCCCTCCGTCCAGTCTCTGTCCGCCCTGCCCCTCCTTCTCTTTCTCGCGCGCTACGTCGACTTTCTCTCTCGCATTCATCTCCTCGACTGCGACCTCGACTGCCTACGCCCGCTCCGAAATTAGACCTGAGTTTCTCACCAATTAGACATTGCTCCGCTGAAGTCCGCATGATGGCATCTCAAGACAGAGAGACACTCCCCGACGTGTAAGTGATGCCCCGCTTCAGTCGATTTGTTCTAGTCATGCCATTCGGAGAGGACGGGGAGAGGCTTCTTACGAGGAGCTTTCTAAAGACTCCCCGGGTGCTTCTATGCTTTCCGATCTGCACTGAAGGCTGATACAGTAGTAGGGCGAAGCCTATCAACTACCATGTCTCTCTTTCCGACTTGCAATTTGGTGGTTCATGGGAATACAAGGGTGCCTTGAAAATTGATCTCAAAGTCACTCGTGCTACCAGCAAGATTGTGTTGAACTCGAAGGAGATTGAGGTGCATGATGCCGAGATTTTGGGGAAAGATGGTATGCTGGGAACATGTCTTTGATTTGTACCAGAGCCAAAGACTCTAATAGTGGTCATCACAGGCAGCCAGCTGGCGCAAGCATCCGGAATCACCTACGACAAACAATCCGAGCGGGTCTCACTTGATTTCTCTCAAAACATTATGCCAGCAGACGTTGTTCTTTCTATCAATTTTACGGGCATCATGAACAACGCTATGGCCGGCTTCTACCGGTCAAAGTACAAGCCTATTGGAAAGCCATCTGCCGACACCCCTAAGGAGGATGACTTCTACTACATGCTTAGCACCCAGTTCGAGTCTTGTGATGCACGCAGGGCTTTCCCCTGTTTCGATGAGCCCAACCTGAAGTCCACCTTTGATTTCGAGATTGAAGTTCCCCGGGGGCAGACTGCTCTGAGTAACATGCCTGTCAAGGCCGAGAGAGACGGAAACAAGCCTGGTTTGAAGTTTGTTACGTTCGAGAAGACACCGGTCATGAGTACCTATCTTCTGGCATGGGCAGTTGGTGACTTCGAGTATGTTGAAGCTATGACTCAGCGCAAATACCAGGGCAAGAGTATCCCAGTTCGAGTTTACACCACTCGGGGCCTTCAAGAACAGGCTCGCTTTGCACTAGAGTGTGCTCATCGCACGGTTGACTATTTTTCGGAAGTCTTCGAAATTGAGTACCCACTTCCCAAAGCTGATCTTCTGGCTGTCCACGAATTTGTAAGTTGCAATTGATTCTCTATGGCTGTCGACTGTGTTTATTTGAACTCACCGAGGCATACTAGGCCATGGGAGCCATGGAAAATTGGGGTCTGGTGACCTACCGAACGACTGCTGTTCTCTTTGATGAAGGCAAATCTGACAACCGCTATAAGAACCGCATTGCCTATGTTGTAGCTCATGGTGAGTTCTAATGCCCAATCCCCAGAGCTACCCATTCCGGAGTGGCATTAACATATGACCCACAATACAGAACTAGCTCACCAATGGTTTGGTAATCTCGTCACTATGGACTGGTGGAATGAGCTGTGGCTGAATGAAGGATTCGCAACCTGGGTCGGTTGGTTAGCTGTTGATCATTTCTATCCCGGTGAGGTTTCTTTCCGTTTGCATCTCTTCTCCTTCAATCGATAGCAATATTTTGCTACAGCGACTAATATGAAAACAGAGTGGAACGTCTGGTCTCAGTTTGTCGTACGAAATTCTCGAGGTAATCCCCCATTGACTCAAGACCGGCATTGACATTGTCACAGGCTGAAGGTGTGCAACAAGCATTCCACCTCGACTCGCTCCGTGCTTCTCACCCTATCGAAGTTCCCGTCCGGAATGCCCTTGAAGTCGACCAGATTTTCGACCACATCAGCTATTTGAAGGGAAGCTCCGTCATTCGCATGCTGAGTGTCCACCTCGGCAGGGAGACTTTCCTTCGTGGAGTTGCAGACTATCTCAAGTCACATGCATACGGTGAGTCAATGGATAACTATATCACCAGAAAGAGTTGCTGATAGATTCTAGGCAATGCAACCACGAATGATCTGTGGTCCGCCTTGAGCAAAGCCTCTGGCCTAGACGTGCATTCTTTCATGGTATGTAAATACACAATCCCTTGGTTCTTATTTCGACCCTTAGTCTTACTGATCTGCTCAAGGATCCTTGGATTCGCAAGATCGGTTTCCCGGTTGTTACCGTGGCGGAGGAACCTGGCCAGATTACCGTGAGTCAGAATCGGTTCTTGTCTACTGGGGATGTCAAGCCAGAGGAAGATGAGACGAAATGGTGGATCCCTCTCGGCATCAAATCCGGGCCAAAACTCGCAACAGTTGATACCCGTGCCCTTACTGCGAAATCTGATACCGTCGGGGGTGTTGGCGAAGACACCTTCTACAAGATCAACAAAGACCTATCTGGGTTTTATCGCACCAACTATCCTCCCATGCATCTGGCAAAGTTGGGTCAGTCACTCGATCTCCTGAGCACCGAGGATAAGATTGGCCTGCTTGGTGATGCTGCTGCTCTTGCAGTATCTGGCGAAGGCACCACGCCAGCTCTATTGACCCTCTTGGAAGGTTTCAAGGAAGAACAAAATTACCTGTGAGAAGATTCGCCTATGAGACTTTACTACTGTTTCTAACCTCTCACGTTGCAGTGTCTGGTCCCAAATCTCCGCGTCACTGGCGAATCTGCGGTCAGTTTTCTCCCAAAACGAGAAGGTGGCCGAGGGACTGAAGCAGTTTACGCGCAAACTGGCTTCCCCGGCTGCAGAACGGATTGGCTGGGAGTTCCAACCCAATGAAGATTACCTCGTCGTCCAGCTTCGGAAGCTTCTCGTTGGAATGGCCTGCAATGCGGGCCATGAAGGGTAAGCTCATAATCATCGTCTCCAAATGATGTGGAACGCACTCTAATATAGCCTTAACTACATTTATAGATTTATTTCAGAGGCTAAGCGCCGCTTCGATCTTTGGGCAAGTGGAACAGACGCTAATGCCATCCATACAAATCTGCGGTCAGTCATTTTCAGCATCAATGTGTCGGAGGGTAGCCGCAAAGAATACGACGCTGTTAAGGAGGAGTATACCCGGACCGACTCTGTGGATGGGAAAGAGATTTGCCTTTCCGCACTTGGCCGCACAAAGGATGCTGCGCTAGTGACAGACTATTTGGACTTCGTGTTTTCGGATAAGGTTGCTATTCAGGATATCCACAGTGGTGCCGTCTCCTTGGCAGCCAACTCTAGGGTCCGTCATTTGCTGTGGCAGTACATCAAGGACAACTGGGCTGCTGTCGAAACACGGCTGTCATTCAACAACGTTGTGTTTGAGCGCTTTGTCCGCATGGGTCTTTCCAAGTTCGCCGATCACCAGATTAGTGACGACATTACGGCCTTTTTCAAGGATAAGGACACAAGCGCCTATGACCGCGCACTCGTGATTGTGTCCGACAATATTCGAACCAATGCATCCTACAAATTGCGCGAGGAGGCGTTGGTCCTGGAATGGCTGCAGGCTCATGGGTATGCTTGAATAACATGTGCAGCAGGAGTTTCCTCTTCTCTTTGTTATAACAATGTATTTGTTTTGGTCTGATTTGCCTAAATGAATTTCCTTTCTTCCTTCTACCCTACAATTCTCCATAGGAAACTAGACCCTCAATCATCATACCCTCATGAGGTCAGCCTGAGTCTATGCACGAGATCCCAGTGGGTGGAGCAGGTGACCTTCGGATATGTTGAGAAGGCCAAGTGTGGACAAGTACAACCTAAGCCTAGTGAGAATATCTTGTCACGTTAGGCTTGAGATTTAAATCACAAACAAGAAAAACCAATACTACCGGGGTATGTACACCATACCGTACGGAGTATATGGGAGTAATGCCAAAGAAGCGGTGGGTTGTGACGTGAAACAAAGCTGCGCATCAGGTGCGTCTGGCTTCCTGCACCTCCTATCATTTCAGGCGACTGTTCCATTATTGTCCCCTCCCCCGACTTTCCTAGGCACTTCGACTCTGAAATCTCCATCAACTTGTTTCTCCCTTGTTATATTCCTCTGGACTTCTGTGTCTATTACTGTGCTTTTCATTCCACCCCTTTCCTCTACTTTCTTCCATCATGAATCCCGAGTGGTAAGTGTTCGCCATTTCCTATCCCCAAATCTCCCTCGACATTGCGCCCTGGTCTGATCGACTGCTCAAACAAATATATCCTATTGGAGAGTTGGACTAACCCGATGCTGATCTCTAGAGTATCGTTGTGTCGATGCGTGGTTTATCTTGATCCAACCAACGCCCCAAAGCTACCGATCTTTCGTTTCTGGCCTAATCACCGAGATAGATATGATTACCTTTTCAAGTTGCTCCTCATCGGTGACTCCGGTGTTGGAAAGTCTTGTCTGTTGCTTCGTTTCGCTGATGATACCTACACCGAAAGCTACATCTCGACAATCGGTGTTGACTTTGTACGTATTGGGATCTGCGGGGCATTTGTCTCGAAGATAAGGATGTCGCTGATTTGTTGGCCATCATAGAAAATCCGCACGATCGAACTCGATGGCAAGACCGTGAAACTCCAGATTGTACGACTGCCGAACGTTAAATATGTGAAGCAAAGCTAATGGTACATACAGTGGGACACCGCCGGCCAGGAGCGATTCCGTACCATCACATCTTCTTACTACCGAGGCGCCCATGGAATTTGCGTGGTCTATGATGTTACTGACATGGATTCCTTCAACAACGTGAAGCAGTGGCTTCAAGAAATTGACCGGTATGCCACCGAGGGCGTGAACAAGCTACTCGTTGGTAACAAGAGTGATATGGAGGACAAGAAGGTTGTGGAATACACCGTTGCTAAGGTAGGCTCCAGTATAGATCGAAACCTGTTGGTGCACCGGTGGAAGTCAGACTGTTAACATCTCTTGGTTTTACCCTTACAGGAGTTCGCTGACAGCCTTGGAATTCCTTTCCTCGAGACTTCGGCCAAGAATGCATCCAATGTCGAGCAGGCATTCTTGACAATGGCCCGACAAATCAAGGAACGTATGGGAACAGCCACAGTCAACAACAAGCCGACCGTGCAAGTTGGCCAGGGCCAGGGTGTCCAGTCTGGATCAGCAGGTGGCTGCTGCTAAACACGATGTTCTCTCTGTATGATGCGGTGCTTTAATTTGGCGCAATGTTACATCATGGATTGAGGGCTTTCAGGCGGCATGCCATTCAATCGGCAGAGTCAGGCTTGCCAAACCTTTTGAAACTCAGCATAGCTCTAGCGGGCAAGGAGAAAGTTTCTTTTGAGGAACTGGCAATGGTCATAAGAGTGCCGTTGGGGTCCGTTCTCGCCTTCAATTTGCTTTAGACGGCCTGCGTTTTATCCTCGTTTTTGTGTTTGCGTATGCGATTACCGGTTTCTGCGTTCTCATGATTTTCTGGTCATGTCTCTTGATCACCTTTGGCCCATCATTCTCACTGTCTCTTTTTTTTTTCTCTCTCTTTCTCTTTCTGGCTCTTATCACTTTTCCATTTCCGCTTTTTTTTATGTCTGTAGGTTGAATTTCCTCTGTGAATGGACTAATGGCGAGAACCCTTCTTCTCGGGATATCTGGCCTCGCAAGGGGCACCTTCCAATTCTCTTACATCACTTAGTACATGGTAATATGTTGCTTCCAATCCATCCCATTCCCTAGGTAGATACGCTCATCATACCATATAAGGGTCGACTTATTAATGTAAGCTGGAAAGATTGTATCATATCACATGCAAATCACAGGGGCCGACTCCAGAATGTGGGAGGGAGTATGAAGTACTCCGTACGGACTTAGGTATGTTGATCGCTACCCCGTATTCACGGTACAATTAAGTGTCCGGAGATATTCCCCGGATTGGATCAGAATATTATCTACATGTGCGAGTATGAAATTTCCTGCAATGATATCTCCGAGAATCTGGCCGTTGAATTCAAGATCTTTGACATGTCGCCAGATGAGCCTTATGCAGGTATCACCAATATTTTATCCCAGGCAGAAAGAAAAAAGACAGAAGAACAGAAGAAGAGCAGAGAGTAAGATGAGAAAGAGAAGCGAGAAATGCAAGGCTATGAGTGAAGCTCATAATCTCCGATTCCCAAGTTGTAGAAGGTGAACATGCGCATGGGTGTTTCGGAATATAGTGGAGTTAGGAAGGAGCCGAGGCAGCCTTTCGGCAAAACGTCATGAATATCATCCCCCTTCAGGCCGACTCATCGCTTTGGGTTTTGTGTTATTAACCTGACATCTCTCAGTTCCTTCACTGATCCGCTCCTTACAGGTGACACAATAACAACTTTCAACTCATTCCCTTCACCATGTCTCAACCCGGAGCCGAGCAGAGAAAGGCATCTGCTACTGTTCAGCAGAGTGACAACATCGCACATGCGCTGGCGGGTGCTGGAGGGGGTGTTTTGTCGATGGTTTTAACGTAGGTTCCCCGCGTTTCACCCCGTGAATTGCTGCCACTAACATACCCACTCCAGATACCCGCTGATCACGTTGTCGACAAGGGCTCAAGTCGAGTCCAAGCGTGCACACTCCACCACCCTTGATGCCATACGTCGCATTGTGCAGAGAGAAGGCATCTCGGGTCTCTACTCCGGTCTGGAATCTGCGCTGTTTGGGATCAGTGTCACCAACTTCGTGTATTACTACTGGTATGAATTCACTCGTTCAGCGTTTGAGAAGGCCGCCATCAAGGGAGGGAGAGGCTCCAAAAAGCTCACAACCGTGGAGTCGATGATCGCGGGAGCCATTGCAGGCAGCGCAACGGTCCTGATCACCAACCCGATCTGGGTTGTCAACACTCGCATGACTGCCCGCAAATCCGAGGAGGAAGAAAGCTTGCCTGGTGGCAAGAAAACGAAGGCATCGACTCTCAGCACTTTGATGGACTTGCTCCGTCGAGAGGGACCCAAGGCCCTGTTTGCTGGAGTTCTCCCGGCGTTGGTCTTGGTGATCAACCCAATCCTGCAATACACTATATTTGAGCAATTGAAAAATATAGTGGAGCGCCGGCGGCGAATGACACCCAAAGATGCATTCTACTTGGGTGCGCTAGGCAAGATCATGGCCACTAGCATCACCTATCCCTACATCACCATCAAGAGTCGCGCGCATGTTGCTAGCAAGGATGGTCCCAAGGAGAGCTTGAACGGAAGCTTGAAGAGGATTATTCAGGAAGAGGGCTGGAAGGGACTCTACAAGGGCAAGCGCCGTTTCCCCAGCTCATGTGAGGTGTCCGTTCACTGACAACAGATTTACATTAGGCATTGGACCAAAGGTCACCCAAAGCGCCATCACTGCGGCATTCCTCTTTGCATTCAAGGATGTACTATATGATATGATGGTGTCTGCGCGGAGAAGAGGCCGCATTGCCAAATAGACAGGATTTTCTCTCCTACTTGCTCTATATGGCAGCTCATTTGATCACAGTATCTGGTGAGAATCATGAATGTGGACTTTCAATGCCGTCCATTGTGTTTTGCATACGGGGCATGCTGACCTAGACTACATAGAATCCTGCTTCAGGTGGAACTTTTTCGAGGTTCTTATTATTCCTAGTCCTGGAAGGAAGTAGAGCCATTCCGCTGGCAAAGGTTCTCAGGAGGCTCTTTCTTAGTGATACCCAGGAATCTGCCAAATTTGTACGTGTAATTTAATTATGTACTTGAGAGCATATTACAATATGGACGCTCTCACGTTTGCCTTTTGAGCGGTCTGCCGTATACAGGGTGCTTCAACGTCGACCTAGGTACATATAGATGGCCATATATGTATTTGGATGTAGATACTCAGGCCTGTATTTCTCACCTGGATCTGGACAGATGCCTCTTATCTGGGCTCCCCTTCAGCTGAATTTCAATCCCAGTTCCTCTTGTGCCGGAATGCCATAGCTCAGATCTGACCGCCTTGCCTAGGTTCACCGCCTACCGTCATTTTCACCGGTGTTATCGCGTTCTTGACGCGATTCCGCTCCCGTTTCTCCACTCTTCCTTGTGTCTTTTGCGAGCTGCAGAAGAGGTACTCAGTTCAACCATCGATTTCTCTCACTGTATTTCTTGAGCTCCTGATGTGCTTTTTGCCCAGGTATGCTTCTTTTTGATTTTCTTGGCCTGGAAACTTCCTTTGAGATAGTACTCAAGCTGGCCTTGCCACAATTGCATTGCCTCTATTGACCTTCTAACTGTTATATCAAAAGATCCGCACTCTCTACTCGTTTTATCCATTCAATTCTTCCCATTCATATTCAATAATTCGAACGACCGCAACCCTTATTATCCAACTCGGGCGAAAGCACACGCTATACCGCGATTGCTCTTCTGCCGGAGCTATTCTGAGGCAGTGTCTCCTGAGTGAGAAGTGGACTCGACGGAGAGAGGCTGGCAGATTGAATGCAAACAAAGGAAATCCTAGGGCTACGCTGAACAAAGTGAAAGCGGTCTCGATGTTATGTCTCTCACACTTTACGATGGTCCGATATCAGACGTGAGTGACTTGAAATTCATATCAATCGAGTGAAGTATGTAGATCGAGGGGGTGTCCCCCCCACCTCCCACCTTTCGGATTTCATTGCTGACTCTAGGGCCCTTAAACTCAGAACAGTAGCTGTGCTGCCCAGATGCCTCACGGGTTCTCTGGCCTTAATGGCCAGAATATAGTCCCTGCGTTCCCTGGTTTATCAGCCCGAAGCATCCCTGAAAACCCAGATGTTCAGCGAGAAACCCTGCGCTTGTTATTACAGTATTCTGCAGCTTCTTCTCTGCCAAAGAATAAACCAAGTGAGACACCGCATCCCCAGGTTTCTCCAGGGAGCTCGGGTCGAGCGGCTTCGTTCTCAAATAGCAAGCAAGTCAGTCGGCCGTGCGCTCCTTCCTCTGATGATCAAGCCCGTGTTTTCCCTCGCACTTCTCCTCGATCCAGCTCTTCTCGATCCGTCACCTCCGTTTCTTCGCGTGCGATATCTCCCAACCATCATGAACGTCAAAGAACGTTGAGGGAGAGCGTGGCAATTTCAAAAGCGAATCGGAATGTCATGCCATCGAATTCAATATCTCCTCGATCCTCGTGGTCAATCTCGCCGGCCGTTGAGCAGGGCCACATTCGTCGATCTAATCGAAGCAGGGTCCAACCAGTCAACTATTACGCTGATCCTTGGGGCACAAATCGCCTGGAATCTGACGAGCCTGACACGAATGTTGAAGTTACTTCAAACCTTAACGAATCTCTGCCACAGGAGCCATGTCGCATCTTGCCTCATCGCGCAAATGTTCAAAAGCTTCTGCATGGGCGTGAACTTGGACGCAGAAACCAGCGTCACATTATCGACGATGTGGTCTCCAATCTTAAACCATGGAAGTCATGGCAAGGCGCTTCGGGTGACCTTCTCGTTCTGGCTTGGTCGCCTGATGGCACGCGGTTCGCAGCAGGCGCTGCAGCTAAGTCAGATGAACATAACATGGTTTACAATCAGCCGAACAATCTCCTTTTGGGTGATCTTCGGAGCAATTCTCTGAAGGAAGTACCGGACCATTGGATCCCAAGACCGACATTGTCCCCTGTTGATGACCCGCGTCTTTTCATGACGGTCAATAATATGCAGTGGATCGGGAATCGACTTTACACTGCTAGTTTCGACAAAACAGTCAAAATTTGGGATGTCGACCCAATGAGCAACATCTCGTGCATTCATACCTTGCAGCATGAGTCCCGAGTTGCAACAATGTCTGTTTCGGGATTTGATCCCAGTATATTGGCCACAGGAACAGAGTCAGTAATGGTCTGGGACACACGAGATCCAGAAAACCCCATATCGACCCTCCTTCCCCTTGACCGGGATGCACGATGTAGGTCTAACACCGATCTTTCGTCAACGGCCTTGGCCTGGGGGGAGAGTCCGTCAACAAAAGAATTCTTAGCCGGGGGTCTCGCTGAGCCAGGAGAGGATGTGATCTATAAAGGTCACTTGGGTTTGTGGCGTGTGCGTGAATCTGCCTTCGAAACTATCAGACTTGCCTCTAGTTCCCAAAATATCTTTGATATCAAATGGCATTCTTTGCTGCCCACATTTGCCACGGCTAGTCCCGAGGACCCCCATCACGCACGAATCAAAGGCATTGGCACCACGACAAAATCGCTTGTGAAAGTATTTGACCTCAACTGTGATCTTCAAAAGCGTTTGTCATCGTGTATGGAATTCTCATGTCCAGCCTTGGATATCAACGAGGTCGGTTTCTGTCCTATTGATTCTAACGGCACATACGTTACTGCTAGTTGCACGGATGGCAAAACCTATGTCTGGGACAGCCGTAAAGGCGACAAAGTCCTCCACGAACTTCGGCATGGGAAGTCCCTCACCCCAATCGATGACCAACGGACTCGAGAAGCAGCAGATGTGGGTGTCAGGGTAGCTCTCTGGGGCTCGTCTCTAGACCAATTCTATACCGGTGCGTCCGATGGAGTTCTCAAGCGATGGGATATCCGCCGATCGTCTGAAGATGTTCTTGTTGAGAATGTCGCCACTTTTCACGAGGAGATAATGTGTGCCGCCTTTACTGAGGATCAGACTCATCTTCTCGTCGGGGGTTCTGGGGGAGGTGTGCACGTGCTGTCTTCGGGGCCTTGCTCGGATCCTAACAAAACGAGCTTTAACTTCGAACACGCTCCCGAGCCCGAAAATTCTGCCGATAGTGGTGTTGCTGCGGGAATTGAACTTGTCTCATCCGGTCAGGTTGTTAAGCATGAAGTATTTGGAATGGGCCAAGGACCATCTTATACGGGGCCTTTCGCCTCATGGGCTCGGGAAGTCGGACAAACTACTTCCACCGATCAAATTGGGGAGCTTACTTTGCTCAAGAAATATCAGGACCAACAGCTTGAGGGACCACCCCCAGAAGATCGCCATGAACTTGATCTGAATCAACGACGAGAAATCGCGAGACAGATCCAGCTTGCAAAAATACGCAACCGGGCCTCTAAGAAGAGAAAACGTCGGGCCTATGATGACCTCTCTCGGTTCTGCACCCCCGACCCAGCATATTTGTCCTCCGAGTCTTCGCTCTTGGAGAAGAAAAAGAGGAAGAAAGCAGAACTAAGGAAATTGCAAAAAGAGAATGGAGCGGACAATGGGCAAGATCAAGTGGAAAATTTGATCCGGAAGAAGAAAATCCGAAAGTCTTCAGGCCCAATAATCAGTAACACTGAAAATGTTGACCTGACACTATTGGATTCGGAGACGGAGACTGAGAAGCCCAATCGATCCCGATTTGACGTGAACGAACTTCTCGAGGTTCTTGAGGAAGATCACTGGTTTCCAGCCAGTGGCGACATCGATCCTAATTTCCAAAATGAGGTTGTCTGACACTCTGGCTTGGTAATTTTTTTTTTTTGTTGTGATATGCATATTCATGGCAGCGTGGAGTTTTGGTTCATGATACATTCATACCACAGTGATGGTATTTGTTTTGTAAGGGATATTACCTATTGAATTTGGCTGATAGTCCATTACGATCTTGCATCCTTTTCTTTTCATGTAATATAGGTCCATATACAATGTACATTCAGCACTAGAGAGGTACATGGATAACGAAGAAGCCTTGGAGGCAACATCACCCGCCACCGAGGCGCAGTCGTGCTGCCTGAGGCAATACTTCTCCGCTTATTCCTGCCGAGAGCATATCTCCCATGGAAGCAACAGGAACATCTTTTGTCTTGTCCTCGGGAACTTCACCTCCTGCTTCTATTTTCCTGGTTTCCTTCGATCCATTTGACTTCTGAGTCGTTTCAAGTTTCCGAGTTCACCGATTTCAGCCTCATTATACCTATCACATCATGTCGTACGCCCCGCCTTCCGGGCCCCCACCACCCTCGGTGCCTGAGGGATGGAAAGCTCAGTTCGATAACAACTATCACGCTTGGTATGTTTGTGCATTTCGTATGTGACTATCGATATGCTGACAAGCATCTAGGTTCTATGTAGACCTTGCCACTGGCAAGTCACAATGGGACCGTCCCGAAGTTCCCCCGCACGATGATGGCAACCTTCCATCCAGTTCTCCTCCACCGTCATACAACAATTCTGGGCCCGGTGACCCAGCAGCAATGGCTAGCGCCGGGGAGAAAAAACAACACATGGGGTCAAACAACCCGTACAACCCGGTGAATGCCGGTTCAAGTAATGTCGGCCCCAATACAATAGATGAAGATGCACGACTCGCCGCCAAGCTCCAAGCCGAGGAAGACGCCCGGGCTGGCACACGAGGAAGCGGACCTGGAGTCGGAGACCGCGGGGCCTCATCAGACTATTACAATGATTCTTCGCGACCGCATTCAACCGGCCCAAGCGGGTTTGGGGCGAGCCCAGCGTCACACAGTCCAATGCCCGAGCAGGAACAAAAGCGCAGCAAGGGTGGCTTTTTTAGCAAGCTGATGGGCAAAAGCTCGAGCTCGAGCAGCAAGCCGCATCGACCACAGCAGCAGTACGCCTCATACGCCCAACAGGGCCCTCCGCCTGGTCCCTACTACAATGGTGGTGGCTATCCTCCGCAGCCTGGCCCTCAGCCTGGATATGGGTATCCAGGACCTGGGTATGGCCCAGGGTATGGAGGAGGCTATGGCGGCTATCCGCAGCAGGGTGGGTATTATCCTCAGCAACCGCCCCGTCGGCAAGGCGGAGGCATGGGAGCTGCGGGGGCTGCTGCTCTAGGTGTTGGCGGTGGTTTGCTTGGCGGTATGTTGATTGCTGATGCTATCGAAGATCATGATCATGATGATTACGGCGGCGGTGATGACTTTGGGGGAGGCGACTTTTAGGCTTAATTACGTCTTGACTTCTTCGATTATTCCACTCTTCTTTTCGTTCGTTACTACCATGAATTTCCGGATAAGGGTGGGGTCTTTGTACAGCTCCGACGTCTTCTAGGCGCTTTGAAACCGGCAGGAAATTGGGAGGATTGCTTTTGTTTCCCGCCATGAGCCCCGTAATGAGCCCTAGTCATTTAGCGGTATTGAGCTTCAATATTATGAATCATAAGGAACTTCACATGAGTATTATACAACTGGTCTCAGGGCGATAAGATCCAGCGCCACACTTGGCAGTTATGCTCCATCATGATTTCCTATCCACGTTTCCGAGCAGGGCCGGTGGTATCTCGACCGGTTGACCCAGCATGAGCTTCGGTATTGGCAGTTGGATTAGGACCACTAGTGCCCGCCATCCAGCCAGCCAGATCAAATCCGCCACCAGCCATAGCATTGGTAGTGGCACCGGTGATGGGCGAGGAGCGAGAATGCTGCTCAAACTCCGCACGCATTTCAGGATCCACTTTGTGATCGAGTTAGTTACCAGAACATCAGATTGAGAAGGAATGGCGATGCAATGACAAAACATACTGTTCTCCATGAGCTTGGGCATGGCAAACATGAGACCCAGAGCAACAACGGCAAGTAAAACCATTGGGTTTTTGACAAGACTCAAGGGAGAGACTGCGTTGTAAATCGTGATTAGCGCTTTTCGAGATCCGTATGGCAGGTCCAGTCCTTTGACGGCAATCTCACATTTAGCTCGCTGTTCATAGAAGACCTTGCGTCCAACAACCTTGGCCTCAACAACCGGATCGATCTCCTTCTTTCCTGTAACATCCATGACATATTTCTCTGCGCCACGGTTATCCCATGGGTTCCCACGGAATGTCTCCCAGATACCGAGAATAGATCCATCAGCCGCAACATCAACACGATAGGGAGCGAAGATGTAGTCGCCAGCAGAGCGGATATCAAGTAAATAGGACTCAGATCGAGCATCTGGGCCAGATGAAGGGATTTCATGGAATACAAATGTTGCCGAGCGGGTCAGCGATGCGATCAGGGTGTGATCGTTCCCATCAGAACGGAGTGTGGTGAGAGTGGCATGGCTAGTTGCGGGGAGAGCGTGGGGATTCGGGAGGGGGGCAGAGACCGGGATAGTGATTGTTAGAGAGCTCGCAGATACGAGACTACTAGCACCTAGCAAGAGAAGAGACAGCAGAGAGAATTGCATGATGGCAAGGTGGTTCTCAAAGACGGAGGTGACGAATTCCCCGATCAATAAGCAGCGGTTGTATCACGTGACCTGGGTTCCCTCTAGCTCAATTGACTGGAAAGGACGGAGCATGAGATGCACATCTCCAAACACGGAACTTGTCTTCTGCTCTCTGACTAGATTGCTATGCCAGTCTATCTGATCTCCAGGTATGTGAAGCCTGTCTATATCTCTTAAATACCTCACAAACTCCCTTATATGAAACCATCTAATGTTCAATCAGGATCGCGGATCCTCTCTTCGCCACGGCGATGGGTGTCTCTGCTGCCCTCACCCGCATCCGCCGTGATCAGCGTGACAAATATCCTGAGCGTGCCTCGGATATTACATATGGGAGCATCATTCAAACAAGCGGGCAGCGTTTACAACGATGGTGGAACGGAGACTTCCAGGGTGTTTAAGTGGGAACTGAAATGCATTTACTAAAGGTTCTGGAGTTAGGATCTGGCTTAAGGCTGTCATAGAAAGAACTCGCATTGGTTCCCTCAATTTTGTATTTTGATTGGACATGTTCTCATGAATCAATACTCCAATTCTATGGTCTCTGCACCACCTTAATGTACGTTGGCGTTGCATAAATCGCCAATCTAGTATGGTCTCATTGTGATGGCAGAAACACCTAGATGTGCCCAGAATCGAGGATGGTCACTCTTTGTACTCGAGGTTCAAGTGCCCAAACGCTTCCAGTTAGTCTTGAACCCTGTGTTACTATGATCTACAATACGATAAAGAGAACAGTATTTGAATTAAGAAAAATTTTGATTCACTGGAATGTTTTTATCCCAGAAGATAGCCTTGTATCTATGCAATCATGCGCAAAAAGAAACCTTGATACCCCATAAGTTCGTAAAACAAGACGTGAAAGGAAATGAGAGCCAAGTGGCAAAGAAAGAGTCAGAGCAGCATTTAGTCGAGCTCCTCGGGCTTCTCCTCAACCTCATCAGCGGACCGGGCACCACCCTCGGGGGCAGCGCCAGGGGGAGCCTGGCCACCGTAGGCAGCGGAGATGATGGGGTTGGCAATAGCCTCAAGCTCCTTCTGCTGGGACTCGTACTCGTCCTTCTCAGCAGTCTGGTTGTTGTCGAGCCAGCTGATGACCTCGGAGATCTTATCCTCGACCTTCTTCTTGTCATCCTCAGAGATCTGGAGCTTGCCTTCGGAGAGAGTGTTCTTGAGGGAGTAGGCGTATGACTCGAGACCGTTCTTGGCCTGGATGCGGGAAGACTCAGCCTCGTCCTCCTCCTTGTACTTCTCGGCCTCGGCAAGCATGCGCTCGATTTCCTCCTTGGAGAGACGGCCCTTGTCGTTGGTGATGGTGATCTTGTTGGACTTGCCGGTACCCTTCTCGAGAGCAGAGACGTTCATGATACCGTTGGCATCAACATCGAAAGTGACCTCAACCTGGGGAACACCGCGGGGGGCGGGGGGGATACCAGTGAGCTCGAACTTTCCGAGGAGGTTGTTATCCTTGGTGCGAGCACGCTCACCCTCGAAGACCTGGATCAACACACCGGGCTGGTTGTCGGAGTAGGTGGAGAAAGTCTCGGACTTCTTGGTGGGGATGGTGGTGTTGCGCTTGATCAGAGGAGTCATGACACCACCAGCGGTCTCAATACCGAGGGAAAGAGGGGCAACATCCAGAAGCAGGATCTCGTTGGTGGACTTGGAAGACTGGTCACCGGACAGGATAGCAGCCTGGACGGCAGCACCGTAGGCAACGGCCTCATCGGGGTTGATGGACTTGTTGGCGTCCTTGTTGAAGAAGTCGGAGACAAGCTTCTGGATCTTAGGGATACGGGTGGAACCACCGACAAGGACAATCTCGTGGACGGAGGACTTGTCGATCTTGGCGTCGCGGAGGACGCGCTCGACGGGCTCCATGGTGCCGCGGAAGAGATCCTGGCAAAGCTCCTCGAAACGGGCACGGGTGATAGAGGTGTAGAAGTCGATACCCTCGAAGAGAGAATCAATCTCAATGGAAGTCTGGGCAGCGGAAGAGAGAGTGCGCTTGGCACGCTCGCAAGCAGTGCGGAGACGACGGAGGGCACGAGCGTTGGTGGTCAAGTCCTTCTTGTGCTTGCGCTTGAACTCGTTGACAAAGTGGTTGACCAGACGGTTGTCGAAGTCCTCACCACCCAAGTGAGTATCACCAGCAGTGGACTTGACCTCGAAGATACCTTCCTCGATGGTCAGGAGGGAGACATCGAAAGTACCACCACCCAGATCGAAGATCAGGACGTTGCGCTCACCCTCGACCTTCTTGTCAAGACCGTAGGCAATAGCAGCAGCAGTGGGCTCGTTGATGATACGCAGGACGTTGAGACCGGCAATGAGACCGGCATCCTTGGTAGCCTGACGCTGGGAATCGTTGAAGTAGGCAGGAACAGTGATGACAGCGTTGTTGACGGTGCCACCGAGGTAAGCCTCAGCGGTCTCACGCATCTTGACGAGGATCATAGCAGAGATCTCCTCGGGGGTGAACTGCTTGGCCTCACCCTTGAACTCAACCTCGATGATAGGCTTGGTGGCCTTCTCAACGATCTTGAAAGGCCAGTGCTTCATATCAGCCTGAACCTCAGCATCCTGGAAACGGCGACCAATGAGGCGCTTGGCATCGAAGACGGTGTTGTGAGGGTTCATGGCAACTTGGTTCTTGGCGGCGTCACCGATGAGACGCTCGGTGTCGGTGAAACCGACAAACGAGGGGGTGGTACGGTTACCCTGGTCGTTGGCGATGATCTCAATGCGGTCATCACGGAAGACACCCACGCAGGAGTAGGTGGTTCCCAAATCAATACCGACGGCGGGAGCCATTGTGAATATGTGAGTCGTTAAAAAGGTGGAAGTGGCAAAAGAAATTCGTGGATCAAAAAGGTGAAAGGAGTAGTGTACAGAGTGATGAAGAGGATTTGGGGTATTTGAAAGTGAGAAGAAGAAGAGAGAGAGGATGGCGGGCAGCGAAAACCTCCTATATAGTGAGCGGTGTATTGCTCAGAAGCTTCTAGATGGAGCTTCCACGGGAATCCATGAGATTCCACGGGCTTCGATGCCCCGGCAACACATCACTACGCCCTTCACCAAGCACCTGGTGGGTTCCAGATGAGCCCAGTGGAGTCTTCCGCTCTACGAATTACTTCATTTTCTTTGATTCTCTTCTGAAAGGTGTCAATCCCTCCGGGTTTTGCTCTGATTCAGCTTTTGTTGTTCTGATCTTTTTTTTTGTATGGCGGGGCTGTATGACGTAATAGTGGGATGACTTCTCCAGAACAAAGGAAATCTTACAGAACGGTATCAATACTGAAAGATTTCACTTGAAATCGGCTTCAGACTGTCGTGTCTCGATATGTACGGAGTACCTAAGCAATGTATGGGCACAGGTATCTAAGGTACCTACCTCGGATGGGGCTAGGGCTGTATTGGTATGGTCATCCTGGCTAGGTAGATTCTACTGGCAGACTGGGGCGTCATGATGATTCATAAGTATCGTGAGTAAATTCTAAGAGGGTTTAACCACAAGTTTTCAGATGAAAATACATAATAACACACAATGCAACAGGTTTGTTATAGATTTCAATCGCTAATCCATGGATTTATACTCATATCTGTATGTATGATTTATGCTGTACATTGTACTAGGTTCACTTACATGTGGTTTTCATTTGCTAGAGCATTGTTGCCTGAGCTAAATGGCTTTAGCCTCGTTGGTAGTTAACTATCTCGATGGTCAGGTATACTTCTAAGTGCTCCCACCTTGCCCAGCCTACCGAGATAGTAGGTATTACCATGGTGCTGAATAGTTTGAGGTGGACTCATTGAGCGTATGGTCTCACTTAGGGTGAGTTCTGCCTATGAATATTATAATTCGCAAAGTCTACATTGGCACGCGGGTAGCAAATGTTGATATTCACTAAAAACCAACTACATGCTCCATGTCTTCCTTGACTTAATCACCTCTCTTATCACCTGACTAGACAACCTAATAGACTGTGTGGATAGATAAAGGGACTCTTCTTCGTTCTGATTATATATTATAGGACATGTTTGACAATCATATGCATCTGACTGCCATATCTTCAAGTTCATTTAGATCATAGCTATTTTCTCTAGGCTTTTAATCTCTATATAAATATGGAACTAGGTGTACTGTGTAGAATAGAACAATAGCCTATAGTTAATTAAAGATATATAGTTTCATAAGGCCACTGCCATGGTGGCCCTCTTTGTACGATACCAACCCAGCTTAGCCATTCTATGGTGCGGCCTAAGTTGAGAATGATTACTTTTCTCATAACTCAATTTCTAGTTTTCTATGTGAATGGATCATCGGTTTATTGGTAACTTCTTGGCTGTGTGCATTTCTAGTAGGGAGCTTGAACTACTAGGCATCAGTTTCTTGTCTAGCATGAATCGATGCCTATCAAACTCTTTATTAGGCTAACTACACACATACTATATATATATATATATACACTTTCCACGGCAATGTACATAAAACGTAACATATACCCATCACATTCTAGGACAGCTTCAGTCTTAACCTAGAGCTTATCTAGCAGCTATTATCTTCTTTTAATTACAGCGTTTCCCCCCGCGATCACTTAGTCACCACTGTTCCCTGAGGTCTCACATAATCTATCTAACCGTGGTATCTAATGTAGATAGTATTATCCTATATATTGCTTCGTGAACAAATAGGATTTTAGGTCTGATTAAGCGCGAGAAGGTATTTAGGTAGTTCATTGTATTACTGTTCTTCTACACTTTCAGGTATAATTGTATGGCAGTTTCTCTTAGAGCCTACCTATATTTTTGTTTACTTTGTTCAACCACCTCCGGATCCGATGGCCAACTTTAGTAGCATCTCGTCGACACACATATATGGGCTGGGTTCAGTTTGATCAATTTTTCCTGTATTCATAAGTTGTATCACCTAGAATCCCCTGCTCGATGCAAGGTTGACTTTAAAAATATTACCGTGGGTATAGTACCCCTGATATGCACCGTATTACACATGGAAATCTCGAGATCCTAATGAAGTTATGTCTGTGCCACTAAAGCCAACTAAATCGCATTTTCTGTGCAGGTAGCCAAGGGGACCTCGTTCAATCGCTTGGAAGCAAATATTCACACATGGGGGTACTATCTATACGTCTGTATGTGGTGTACGGTTGCTCTCCAAACTCTCCATAGACTGCTCAACAGGGCCCGAGAATTGATCACATCTTCTCTTTATATAAATATTTGGTCTTCATAAACTGAAGAGCCAATACCCCTCAGGGCTAGATTTGTCACGGGAGTTGATCACCTTCCACAGCCAATCAGACGGCGGGGTCGCGCCCTTACTGGTTTGTTTTGGTACGAGGGGAAGACCTTGCTTGCTAGACCGTCTTTTAAACTCCCCTTGTTCCTCTCCGCCAACTACTTCCCCCTCAATTCCATCTACCACCAATTCCCAACATGAGTGACCAAACAACCTTTTCTAATTCTAAGGAGGAAGCTTTTGCCAAGGGAAAAGGCAAGGTTGATCCTGCGCAAGACATGAGCATGGATGAGGATAGTGAGTCGGAGAGTGAGAATGAGATTGTGAGCCTACATTTCCCTTAGTCATCTGCTCTTTATGCTAACGTTGTCGCGTACGTCTAGCCTGAAAATGGTGTGTATTCCCACTATCTCCAAGCAAGCCATGTGCCAACCACCGTGTGCATCATTCCAACCACCAGCCGTACCCATGCTGACTGTTTCCGTTCCCTAGATGAAGAAGATGATGGACAAGACAATCTCAACGACCCTATCGATCAAAGCAACATTATCCAGGGTGGCCGGCGCACACGCGGCAAGGTCATTGACTACTCGAAGATCTCCACCGATGAAATGGAAGACGATGACGATGACGATGAGGAATATCAGAGCCGCGAGGACACAAATACCAATGATGACGATCAGATGCGCGACTAAATGGGCTCGATGTTTATAAAACGTTCGAGTGCCTCCCTTCGGAGGGATTGTTCTGAACGAGAGGCACCACGGATCGGTTGAGGGGGGTTTTGCGATTTCCCACCATGTTACGCAGTACGGTGATGACAATGAATCAATGACTATTTATCTCTTAGGATGTCTTCATCCAAATAATCTGTGATATGGACCGAGCCATTGACTGCATACTTGTTGTATAATTATCATATTATATGCTAGCGGATGGTTGACCTAAGATGATGTAATTTGCAGGCCTGAGGTAAATCCGCGCTGAACGCCCGTGGACAGTAATCGCGGGCTATAAGGAAAGAGGACCCAAGTGATGCTGTATGATTGAAGTGTATCTTGATTGCAATCGACATCTTAAGACCAAGTAATCTGAATATAAAAAAGCCCACGTGGGCCAAAAATATACATGTATGTATGTACAGCATACATGTAGGTAGGTATGTCTCTCGTGTGTTGAGTTCGTGTACTTCTAAGAGCTATCACGTGTGAGCCGGCGAATGATAACGCTATGGCCACCTTGATGTTTTTATCGCGAGCACAAGGAGTTAGACATTGATAGTCTTGAAATTTGAACCTCGAGCAATGCTTCTTATGCATCGCTAAACGCACCAGTGCCTTGAAACCCCAAATTTCCCCTCTCTAACCCTCCTCAACCGCGAGTCCCACCTATACACACCCTTCATGGCTTCACGGTATAGTTCCACCCTCCCATCACTCTCTGGTTGATTCATTCTTCGGTATCGTTCAGTCAGCTTATCAGCAGTCATATAAAAAGGTTTCCACGCCAGCGCGATCCCCGCACCTCTTCGTCTCTCTTCGACCAATACAGCAGCGACTCCCGCCAAGCCAGTAGGTCGCCTGCTCAGCACCCTGGTGGATACGGCTATGGGGGCTATTCCAGTCCAGGAGCCCATAGTTATGCAAGCAACGGCGCAGCTGGAGCAGGATACCAGACTGCATCACCCGATAAAAAGTGTGTTGAGTGGCCCGTGAGCTCGTTGGGATGAACCTTTGCCCTGCCGAGGATACGTTCAAGTTACTGACTGAGTTTGGGGATAGGGGACACTATTCCGATGCAGTTCTCTCGTCCCTCGAGTCACAAAATGACGCCGAAGTTGAGGGCATCAGTGCCAAGGTCAAAATGTTAAAGGATGTAAGAAGCACTAGGCACATACCTCCAGCGACAACAAGGATCTTCCACTGACCCTGAATCCTTTAGATCACACTAGCAATCGGGGATGAAATCCGGGACACTGCGCACATCACCGATCTTAATGATTCATTCGACAATACTCGAACCCGACTCCGTGGGAATATGACCCGGATGCTTCGCATGGCCGAGAGCACCGGCATCGGCTGGCGAGTCTGGCTCGGTTTCTTCTTCGCTGTCTTCATCTTGTTTTTTTACGTCTGGGTATTCTGAGGGGTGTGCCTTCACGCTCCCTTGATGATCTGCACTCGCGTGCTGCCATGTCGACTACGCCCATCTTATTCGCCTCTATTCCGTTTAATCTTCTGTTTTATTCCAAGCGAAATCCAGCGAACTTCTCTCTTATTTGACTTCATATGGATCAAGTCAGGCATCCGAATTATCACAGTACATACAGCAATGGGGACTTTGGATTTGGCGCTTCAAGGTGTTGTGGCCCTGAATCTTTCGAGTCGTGTATATGAGAAACACCGCAACTCGCTCTAAGACATACAAGAACCGGGGGGGAGGTTTCTCTATTGTTGGGAGGGGCAGATCTGTGAACAGGTTAACTGAACATTCTTTCCCAACCATGGGGTTTCCAATATGTAAACATGTAATCTCGTTAAGATAGCTCGGAGGACTTGGTTCATCAAGTGTATTTTGATCCAAATCTCGATGCCGTTGCCCATGATGTAGGCGGTTCAATGAGTTCGCTCGTGAAGCATCCTCCAAGTATGTATCATAAATTGTCATCAAAACTTCAAGACAATGCCCTCGCTTTCCAAGCTTCATCTTGACACAGAATACCATAGATTATAGCATCGTGGATGGACTCCCTAATTGAGGCTATCTCTGGGACCTCCAATGTGCCGGGGAAATCTTCGCGCAAACCCGCTCTGTCGACTGCCGTGGCTGGTGATGGAGGCGCGTAGATCCTCATCACTGTATAGCATGCTACTGGAGTCGAATGCATCGCCACCACCGCTCCAGCGATTAATGAACCGGCGCTGAGCTTCAGTCTCGGGCTCGCGGCGCAGCGTCGGAGGAGGAGGCAATCCGCTGCGACTGTTTGGTGTACTGGTACGAAAGTTCTCAGCAAATCTGGGTTGTATGATACTGGGTTCGTCATCTTCATCACTCAGCTCTTCCTCGCTGTCCGTGTGTTGCCATTCCTCCGAGCCCTGTTCGGCAGCATCCGGAATATCGTCATCCAAGTCGCGTGTCATGCCTTCACCCATACTATCGCCATCCGCAGACGGTATATCCGCATCCAGATCTGCCTGATCGTCAAACTCGTCGTCGTCGCCATCACCATACAGCGCGGAGTCCTCATAGTCATCACCCGAGAGCCCTTCAGGGATGTCATCATCCAAGTCACGCTCCATATATCCCTCGTCACCACCGATGTCGTCCTCTTCAAGCCCTTCTTCGCCTTCTTCGACGAGCCCCGACGCCTCCTCGGCATTTGGGATCTCGTCATCCAAGTCTCGTTCCATGCCTTCGTCCTCTTCGCCTTCCTCTCTTTGCACACCCAACTCATCGTCCATGATCCCTTCTCCATCCACAGCCTCCATTTCAGCCGCAGCAGCCTGCATCGCTTCTTCGCGCTCTGCTTCCTCCTCTTTCATGCCGAGCATGGTCTTCGAACAGCCTGCCGGTCTGATCCAAGAGTATCCGAACGACGCGATATGCGATTTGCGAGCACGTAACAAGCGTTCCTCCGCAGCTAGGGTGGTGATTGTGTTGGCAGAAGACCGGAAGGGCATGAATGCACGATGACTGCTGGAAGTACCGTTGGCATTGCGGCGAGCGAGGTGGTTTGCGGCATTGTCGCTACTTTGGTGATCGGAACGCGAGCTATATGATTGGGGAGATCCGAACCATAGTTCATGGGACTGTTCGGTCGTTAGTGGATGATGGGCCGGTGTGGAATCCGAGCCTCTGCACTTACATCCCGCGGGGTGATGGACAAAAGAGTTTGCATCATTGTGATACCCGTGATCTTGATTCAACCTTGGCTATCTTGACGGGTCCCAGGTATGACGGGAGATTGGCATGACCTGCGACGTGGAGATAGGCACTCGCAACTGGACTCTCAACCGGCCAGCGTGTCTGGTACTTCCAATCACCCAAAGTCGCAAAGCCAGATTTCAGAGATGATCGCAGTTTGTGTTCAAATAAGCGAAGTAACTGACAATGCTCGATCTACTCCGTAGGTACTCCGTATACGCGACGGTTAACGGGGAAGCGCGCGCAAAAAGCGGGACCTTTGCAGCCAATCAGCAACGGCAATCAGACAGCCCTATCTGATGGCTCACTACGGAGTAGACGAAGACATTCTACGGAGATGATCTGATATCGCGTGTATCAATCAAAATCAAAATTGATGTCAGTCTTATCCTAACGCAACGTTAGTAACATTCCCGTGAGTATTCGTCCTGCACCTGTCGACCGGGTATAACGTTTGTTTTCCATGTCAATGTCTGTGAAACTTATTCCCAAGGTTTCCCATAGGCTCTGAGGTGTTCCTACAAGCATTGAGGTGACCGGGAATAGTTTCTCTGAGGGTGCTGTATCTGTAATCCACATTAAATTGGTTTCTAGGGTTTGGATTTCTTCAAGAGTATGGAGTACTGGGCACTTGATGTGAATCTGGGGAAACCCCAAACGTTCATATGCAGATGAACATGTTGCAGGGTATGGTGAGGGCTATTTGCTGCAGAGAGATTTGGACAAGGGGTCCTGGATCGGACCAGTCACTCGGCTGAGGTATGTTCTTAATGCCTAGCACATCGAACCTACCTACAGCTTCCAAGCCTTCCAAGACCTCGGCACAGAGTCCAGCGATATCAGACAGCGCTTCACCGATATTCGGTCGCGACGCTTCGTTCCGAGATCCCCCGATAGTTGCAGTGCCTCAACTGCACATCGAACCGGTGAACCTCAAGTAAACAGACTCTTTTGTGTATGTTGTATTTCGCACTACACTGTTCCTGACGAGATATACCCGGAAAAAGTCGGGTGGATCCCAGAGACCCCAAATCATGACGTTTGTCTCCATTACTTTCAGCTGGGCTTTCATTGGCGTAGGAAAGGGATCATGTGATATCCGGGGATCACATTACAGTACGGATACACTATAGGTCTGGGGCCACTGTGGAGCAAGGCTAATATTGTAAATGCTTCTCTGGGAGGAGGGGATTGAATGATGTATGAAAATACCAATCTGTATTGACGCCCATATAAACCGCTAGGCAAGAACAGGAGAAGTGACACTCCAAGGTAGAACAGTCTTATGTATTCCTATTATCATCGACCTTATCTCTCCATCTTTCACGTGTTCAGATCACTTCTCCCAGTTTACACTCCAAGACAACATACCTACCTAGGTATTCCCTTTGGCGTATTTGCTGAAACGGGCCAAGCTGTCAGAAATGTCGCGGAAGAGGAGAATGACATGCAATGTGGCCCAGGGCTCAGACGATCGGACAAATTAAGGATCTCCCCATAGTCGGAGCTGAGAGATCAAACCCGGAGCGAAACCGATCAGAATCCGGACGTTAGATAACCTCAAAGAAGGGGGAAATAGCGACCAATCCGCAAACGGTTACCGAACGCCCAGTCCGAGGTCGGGGGACGATGCATTGACACTGGACAAGATAGCCAATGGAGAACTGAAGAGGGAGATCCCGGGAAGACAGGGGACGGGACCGTTGTCGGATGGTACCATCTATGTGAGTACTCCGTATGGGAGGTCTGTTTTCAGTCTTTCTGTTTGTTTTTTTCCCTTTCATATCTTTTTTCATGTGGACATGTCTGAGGCAACGATCATTGGCGTGTTCTCTGAATTTTATTGGTATCGACTGAGTCGAGACCGCTGTCATTGAAATTGGAGTCATTGGAATACTTTCCCCGTACTTCGTACTGAAGGTGCCACTTCTCCCTGCAAGGGTCCGCAGACCGGATGCAAACCAGCCCCAAACCAAATGAAATAAGCACTGCGCCTAAGTGTGGAAAATGCGCCCATTCAGTGTCCCACATGTATTGTATTTCTGACGGAATTGAGTAGATCACTCAGTGCTTGAAGGTCTCAACACGGTCAAATGGATAAAAGACAGTTGGAGGTACACACCATGTATACCTCCATGTATACCTACAGACCCCAAACGTACAGAGTCCGTACATACAGGAGGTACCGGAGGAGGTACCTGTACGGAGTACATGGGTTCCCCCGATCTTGACGTAGCAAAGCTTCCCACCCGTGGACCTTGGCATTCAAAGGTTGTAACCACTCGCCTGTGATTGGTCAGGAGATGCTTATCTTGATTTGCACGTAATCATAATGATTATCATTCCAAGGTTCCCTCATCGGTTCTCACTGTTTCCGGTCTTTCCTAAAGAGAGGTACCTCTGACATTCAAAGAGTATGGGCAGTGGTGGTATTGATTGGGCTCCGTACCCCGTACCTACATGTACATATGTACTCAAATTGATCTGTAACCACTCCGTACGCCGTACCTTCTTTTCCTTTCACCTCCAATCAAAGAAAGCTCTCCTTGCGGAATCCTCTTGGCTGCTTGCACTCCAATTTGCCACGGTCAACTCCATTGTATTTTTTGTTCCATTGGGGTACTTCGGGGCTGGCGATTCCCCGGACCTGCTGTCCCGTCATCGCCCATCTTTCCTTCCCCCCTCTCCTTCTATTTGACTGACTTCTAGTGTCATTTTCCATTCTTCCATCTCGATCCAGTTCAGAGACGCCGGGTGACCATTGACTGGACAGCTGTGTTCTGCCCTGACCCTGCGACCTGTGACGACATCACTCCCAAATCTCAGATTGAGGACTCCCTGCAACCACCCCTCGACTAGTAGTTTCATTCCCTGTCGGCTCCGGGCGGAAGAATGGGTCTGAACTTGGAGGAGCTCTATGGCAACGATCTAAGCGAAGAACAGCCTCAGGAGTATTCCCAGTATCAACCCAAACAGGGCTATGGCTGGGCTAATACTCTGCCTGAGCGGCAGGGCCTGTATGACCCTGAATATGAGAAGGATGCCTGCGGTGTAGGCTTTGCAGCGTGAGTGATCCCCACCGCCATCAATGGTTCAATTGGAGTATATAGGGACTCGATTCTAAACCGGGAAACCAGTCACATCAAGGGTAAACCAAGTCACAAGATTGTAAGCGATGGTGAGTGTCAGATCAGGACTCCATGGCTTGCCCCTAGAGAGATAGAAGAAGCTGACAGGAAGAGGAAATAGCCCGCAATCTCCTGTGCAACATGACCCACCGAGGAGCTGTTGGCTCCGACGCACGGGACGGGGACGGCGCTGGAGTGATGACCAGCATTCCCCACAAGTTCTTTATCAAGAACTTCGCCCGCGAGGTGGGCGTGGACCTTCCCCCACTGGGGCAATATGCAGTCGGCAATTTGTTCTTCAAGCCCGACGAGGAGGCGCTCAAGCAGTCTATTGTGAGCTTCGAGGAATTAGCCACAACCATAGGCCTGCGGGTGCTTGGATGGCGTGAGGTGCCTCGTGATTCAACTATCCTGGGACCGGCTGCTTTGTCGCGAGAACCCATTATCATGCAGCCATTTGTGGTGTTGAAATCGGCGTACGGTGATGGCAACAAACCTGAGATCACCGAGATCGACAAGTTCGACGCGCGAACCTTTGAGCTCCAGCTGTACGTTCTACGGAAGCGTGCCACCCATGTGATCGGCCTCGGAAATTGGTTCTACCTATGCTCTCTCAGCAACCGGAACATCGTGTATAAAGGTCAACTGTCCCCCGTTCAGGTGTACACATACTACCATGACCTGGTGAACGTGGACTACGAGGGTCACTTCGCCCTGGTGCACTCTCGATTCTCTACCAACACATTTCCATCCTGGGACCGTGCCCAACCCTTACGGTGGGCTGCCCACAATGGGGAGATTAACACTTTGCGGGGAAATAAAAACTGGATGCGCGCACGAGAGGGTGTGCTGCAGTCAGAGGTCTTCGGCGCCGAGCTTGATCAGCTTTATCCCATCGTGGAGGACGGCGGCTCCGACTCGGCCGCGTTCGATAACGTGCTGGAATTACTCATGATCAACGGCGTTCTGTCTCTTCCCGAGGCAGTGATGATGATGATTCCAGAGGCCTGGCAGGACAACCCGGCCATGGATCCAGCTAAGTCCGCCTTTTACGAATGGGCTGCCTGTCAGATGGAACCCTGGGATGGACCGGCTTTGTTTACCTTCTCCGATGGACGCTACTGCGGTGCGAACCTTGACCGCAACGGTCTGCGTCCTTGCCGTTTCTATGTCATGGACGATGACCGCATAGTCTGTGCCTCCGAGGTTGGCGCCATCGATATTGACCCCGAGAGAGTCGTGCAGAAGGGCCGCTTACAGCCGGGGAAGATGCTGCTGGTGGACACTGTGGCCGGGCGCATCATTGACGATGCGGAGCTCAAGCAGACTGTTGCCCGCCGCCAGGATTTCGCTGGGTGGCTGGACAAGGAGCTTCTCAAGCTCCCTGCTATCAACAAGATGCTACTCGACTCGAATGTTGATCTTTCCTTTGCCTTGGACAACAATACCATCCAGAATGACCCTCGCCTCCGGGTATTTGGATATTCGTTCGAACAGGTCAGCTTGATCCTTGGCCCTATGGCCGCCGACTCCAAGGAAGCTCTGGGATCCATGGGCAATGATGCACCTCTTGCCTGTATTGCCCAACAGCCTCGCCTGCTTTATGAGTACTTCCGCCAGCTCTTTGCGCAGGTCACCAACCCTCCCATTGATCCCATCAGAGAGGCTGTTGTTATGTCCCTTGAATGCTATGTAGGTCCTCAGGGAAACCTACTGGAGATGGATCCCACACAATGTCACCGTCTGCTGCTACCATCTCCCATCTTGAGCATTCCCGAGTTTAACGCTCTGAAACATGTCAACCTCGCCCACAGTGATTGGACCGTGTGTATTATCGACATCACATTCGAAAAGAGCAAAGGTACTGCCGGCTACATTGAAGCGCTCGATTCCATCTGTGAGGATGCCACTGAAGCCATCCAAAATGGCGACAAGGTCATCATTCTTTCCGACCGTGCTGCATCAGCCGACCGTGTTCCGGTCTCTGCTTTGCTGGCTACCGGTCTAGTGCACCATCATCTCGTCCGCAACAAGTGGAGATCGCTTGCCGCCCTGGCAGTTGAGACCGCTGAAGCTCGTGAAGTTCACCACCACTGTGTTTTACTGGGTTATGGCGCAGATGCCATCAACCCCTACTTGGCCCTGGAATGTATCCTCAAGATGAACAGGGAGAAGCTCATCCGCAAGGACATCTCTGACGAGAAGGCGATTCAGAATTACAAGTCGTCATGTGACGGGGGCATCCTCAAGGTCATGAGCAAAATGGGTATCTCTACTCTCCAATCCTACAAGGGTGCACAGATCTTTGAAGCCCTTGGTATTGATGATAGCGTCATCGACCGCTGTTTCTCTGGTACCGCCAGTCGCATCCGTGGTATCACATTCGACTTGATTGCACAAGATGCCTTCGCTTTCCACGAGCGCGGCTACCCTTCACGCCCAATCGTCGAAGTTCCTGGTCTGCCCGAATCCGGCGAATACCACTGGCGTGATGGAGGGGAAGCCCATATCAACGATCCAACCAGCATTGCCAACGTACAAGATGCCGTTCGCACCAAGAACGATAAGTCTTATGAGGCTTATGCCAAGTCCGCACACGAGCAGATCAAAAATTGCACCCTCCGTGGAATGCTTGACTTCGATTTTGACCAGCGGACCCCTATCCCCATCGACCAGGTTGAGCCGTGGACCGAAATCGTCCGTCGGTTCGTCACTGGTGCCATGTCCTACGGATCTATCTCCATGGAATCTCATTCTACGCTGGCTATCGCTATGAACCGCCTGGGCGGCAAGTCTAACACTGGCGAGGGTGGTGAAGATGCCGAGCGCAGCAAGAGAATGGAGAACGGCGACACTATGCGGTCGGCCATCAAACAGATCGCTTCTGGGCGTTTTGGTGTCACATCGAATTATCTGGCCGATGCCGATGAGCTACAGATCAAGATGGCACAGGGTGCTAAGCCAGGCGAGGGTGGTGAACTGCCCGGCCACAAGGTCGTCGGTCCCATTGCTCGCACTCGATTCTCCACCCCGGGAGTCGGCCTTATCTCTCCACCCCCACATCACGACATCTACTCCATTGAAGATCTGAAACAACTGATCTACGACCTCAAGTGCTCTAACCCCCGTGCTCGCGTCTCCGTCAAGCTTGTGTCTGAGGTTGGCGTTGGTATCGTCGCTTCTGGTGTGGCCAAGGCCAAGGCCGATCATATCTTGATCTCCGGTCATGACGGTGGCACCGGCGCTTCACGCTGGACTGGTATCAAATATGCGGGTCTTCCGTGGGAACTGGGCCTTGCGGAGACCCATCAAACTCTTGTCTTGAACGATCTCCGTGGTCGCGTGGTGGTTCAGACCGATGGCCAAATCCGCACCGGCCGTGATCTTGCCATTGCATGTCTGCTTGGAGCTGAAGAATACGGCTTTGCCACCACTCCGTTGATCGCCTTGGGATGTATAATGATGAGGGTGAGTACATACAGTGATCATTCCTGTCTATTTGCTTTCCTATGTCTTAGATTGCCTTCTAACAGCGTTCTTCTCATCTAGAAATGTCATCTGAATACCTGTCCTGTTGGTATCGCCACCCAAGATCCGGAACTGAGGAAGAAATTTATGGGCACACCAGAACATGTCATCAACTTCTTTTACTATGTCGCCAATGAGATGCGTGCTATCATGGCTAAATTAGGTGTTCGCTCTGTGAATGAGATGGTCGGTCGGGCTGAGCTGCTCAAGGTCCGGGACGATATTCGCAATGTCAAGCAGGAGCGCATTGATCTGTCACTCATCTTGACTCCCGCTCATTCGCTTCGCCCTGGAGTCGCTACATACAATGTTCGCAAGCAGGACCACCGCCTACACACCCGCTTGGACAACAAGTTGATTGCTGAATCGGAACTCGCTTTGGAGAAGGGCCTACCCTGCCGAATCGAGTGTGACATTGTCAACACTGACCGTGCTCTGGGTGCCACCCTCTCGTATCAGATCAGCAGACGTTATGGTGAAGCTGGTCTTCCCCAGGACACCATTCACGCCAACATCAAGGGTTCTGCTGGTCAATCTTTCGGCGCCTACCTCGCTCCTGGCGTCACCCTGGAACTCGAAGGTGATGCCAATGACTATGTCGGCAAGGGTCTGTCTGGTGGTCGCCTCATCGTCTATCCCCCACGGGGAGCCGCCTTCAAGGCCGAGGAGAACGTCATCGTTGGTAACACCTGTCTCTACGGGGCCACCCGTGGAACCTGCTATTTCCGCGGCATGGCTGCCGAGCGCTTTGCTGTCCGTAACTCCGGTGCCACTGTGGTTGTTGAGGGCGTTGGAGACCACGGATGTGAATACATGACAGGGGGTCGTGTACTCAACCTCGGACCCACTGGCCGTAACTTCGCTGCTGGCATGTCTGGCGGTATTGCCTACGTTCTTGACAAAAATCAAGATTTCCATTCCAAGGTCAACTTGGAGATGGTGGAAGTCTCCAGCATTGAAGACCCGTCGGAGATTGCATTTGTCCGTGGCTTGGTTGAAGATCACCACCATTATACTGGCTCCGAGCTGGCCGCCCGTATCTTACTTGATTTTACTCGTGCCCTTCCTCACTTTGTCAAAGTCCTACCAACCGACTACAAGCGTGTTATGGAGGAAGAGGCTGCCAAGGCTGAGGCTGCGAAGAAGGCCGAATTCACTCTTCCTCGGCTTCCCAGCGCCCCTGTCAAAGCTGAGAAGGTAGAAGCCGATGCCTCCAACAAGACCGATTTGCTAGACATCGAAGACAGTATCAGCGATTCCAAGACCGAGAAGAAGCGATCCGCGTTAATATTGGATAAAACAAGGGGTTTCATGAAATACAGTCGCCGCAGTGAGAAGTATCGCAACGCAGCCACCCGTACTCGTGACTGGGGCGAAATTTCCAACCGCCTCAGCGAGGACGAGCTCAAGTACCAGTCTGCTCGTTGCATGGACTGCGGTGTGCCCTTCTGTCAGTCCGACACCGGGTGTCCTATCTCTAATATCATTCCCAAATGGAACGAATTGGTCTTCCAAAACCAGTGGCAGGACGCCTTGAACCGTCTTCTCATGACCAATAATTTCCCCGAGTTCACTGGCCGTGTATGCCCTGCACCCTGCGAGGGCTCTTGCGTGCTAGGCATCAACGAGGATCCAGTCGGTATCAAATCTATTGAGTGCGCGATTATTGATCGTGGATTCGAGATGGGCTGGATGGTTCCTTGTCCCCCCAAGACCCGATCTGGCAAGAGCATTGCTGTCATTGGATCTGGGCCTGCTGGTCTAGCTGCTGCTGATCAGCTTAATCGTGCTGGTCACAGTGTCTCGGTTTACGAGCGTGCTGACCGAATGGGCGGTCTCCTTATGTATGGTATTCCCAACATGAAGCTCGACAAGAAGGTTGTGCAGCGCCGTATCGACCTAATGTCCGCCGAAGGCATCAAATTCATTGCCGGTACTTCCGTTGGGCCCGATTGCGAGGTCTCGCTGCACTCGCTCCGTGCCACCAATGATGCTGTCATCATTGCCACAGGTGCAACCGTCGCGCGTGACCTGAAGGTAGCCGGTCGTGAACTGGATGGCGTACACTTTGCTATGCAATTCTTGCATAAGAACACTAAATCACTTCTTGACTCTGGTCTTTCCGATGGCGAATATATTTCTGCTAAAGACAAGCATGTTGTCGTCATTGGCGGCGGTGATACCGGTAATGATTGTATCGGTACCTCAGTCCGCCATGGTGCCAAGTCAGTGACAAACTTTGAGTTGTTGCCCCAGCCTCCCCCAGAGCGAGCCCGCGATAACCCCTGGCCCCAGTGGCCCCGTATCTACCGTGTCGACTATGGCCACACCGAGGTCAAGACGCACATGGGTAAGGACCCACGTGAATACTGTGTCATGTCCACTGAGTTTGTCGACGATGGCAACAACCACGTCAAGGGAATCAACACCGTTCGTGTGGAGTGGACCAAAAGTGCTACTGGCGGTTGGGATATGAAGACCGTTGAAGGCAGTGAGCAGTTCTTCCCTGCTGACCTTGTGCTTCTTTCGATGGGATTCCTCGGCCCTGAAGACCGTCTCCTTGGCGATGACATTGATCGCGATGCTCGTAAGAACGTTAAGACTCCTCCTGGTCACTACTCGACCAACATTCCCGGTGTCTATGCAGCCGGTGACTGCCGCCGTGGACAGTCCTTGATTGTCTGGTGAGTTGCGCTTTCTTTCCACCAGTACTTAGAAATTCCGTTTACTGACTTCATTTCAGGGGTATCAACGAGGGTCGCCAGTGTGCGCGTGAGGTGGATGCCTTCCTCAGTGGAACTAGCTCCCAGCTCCCAGTCACCGGCGGTATTGTCCGTCGCCCTGCCATCGACTCTGTTCCTCAGTCCACTGAGGTTGCTGCTTAATCTGGGCACCTATATGGAGCATTTTTCTAACGAATGACGGCCATCATCACGATCAAAATTATGCCATGCTGCAAAAAGATCATCAAATATGATACCTTTGTGATTTAGAAGACCATGAAATTGGAGGATTCTGCGTTCACCACAAAAAAAAGCGCCTCCCGAACTGCGTACCGGTCCTCTTGATTTTTCCTTGGATCGTTCTATTCTTTGTCTTAGCGGTGGTTTCTTCTCCCTTAGTTTCTTATGCTCGTGCTCATGTTCATGCTTTTTCTCTTCTCCTTCTGATACGTTGTTTAGAGCGTTTGCCATTATGTCGTATTCCTGTTTCTACTGTAAATAGCCTTCTGCAAATCGAATCCTTCCTAGAATTATCTGACACTCGTTGATGAGCTGTATTCCTGGTCGTTTTCTTCAATACTTTGTCTTTGTAGGTGACAAGTGAACCACGACGAACCAACAATCCCTTTATACTGCTATGCTTGGCTTTTTCCTTGCTACTCCCAGCAGTTGCATGATATGACTGGCTTTGATGGATGGTTTACATGTAAATGGCCATTGTCCGCTCTTGTCTCTTTCCCCCTTCTACTTCTAGGCCTGTTCCATTCTTCCGCTCTTTCTCATCCACATGCCTATTTCAACCAACGCGATCCAGCGTGCTTCTGTCCTAAGTCCACAATTTCTGTTCATTGCAGACATGGCCAACGAAGTAAATCAAACGACTGATGCCGCAAGCAACGCCAATCCTAATGGGTTCATTACTGATCGTGCGATAGATGGTGAGCGACGTTCCATTCGTCGCTTCAACAATGGTCGAGTATCGGCGCGCGGCACAAGTGTTGAACCTAGCACGCCAATAAGAACCAGCACCAGGAACAATACCAAGCGGAACTCGAAAGGTGGAAGTCGTATTGTATCCCCCACCTCCTATCAGAATCTACATGATTCTTCTATTTTGGTTCTCGGGTCCAGTCGAAATCCTACTGTAGCTGAGATCTCTGCAGCAATGGCCCAACTCTCAGTCGACCACCCTACTTGCCCAAAGGGAAGGAAACTGCACGAGAAGTTGAAACTTGGTGCTCATTCCGCCAATTCAGAGACCCAGGCAGTGGCATTGAGCAGTGGTACTTACTCGTGTGGAGCTACTGGGGCCAATTCTAGTTTCGATAGGCGAATCAACCATTCTGTTCATGCCAGAATAGCAGAGATTGAAGACAAAGTCAGGAGGCACATCAATTCTCAGCTTGAGTCTACGGAGGTTGATCTGGAAAAGTCTTGGAAAGACTTGAGAACTACCTAGTTACCTAGACACACATAATCACATATATGATAGATTACGACTTGACAGGCATTCAGGAATATCTTCGTAGGCCTCGTTTATCTTCTTTTTCTCCTTTAGTTCAATGATACCCCTGGCGGGATTAGATGGATTGTGTGACTTATATCTCAAATACACTCTGTGAGAGAGAGAGAGAGAGAGAGAGCTAGATTTACAAAAAAACAAAAAAAACGGAACAAAATAGGGTGCAGAAGACTATCAATCCTGACAAATAGCTTCTGCAGCGCTATATGTAGATAAACATGCATACAAGGTCCTTCATATATCCATTGCGGACATGCCCGGATGGAGAGGAATAGGACGAGGGAGAGGATCTGATGACGCATGAATAAATGAAGCAATGGGGTCTATATATACATATCGGAACAAGAAGAGAACAGAGGAACCAGCGACATCAAGAAGCCTGTTGTTGCTTCGCTGCTTCCTCTTCAGCCTTAATTTCTCGCCAAAGGGCAGCAAAATCTCCCTTAAAGGAATCTTTCGCTGGTTCCAACCGGACATCCCACACATCCTCACTGCTAGGGCCAGATTTGTACTTGATCGATTTCTTTCGGTTGTGGTCTCGGATCGCCTTTTTTCGCAGATCTTCTGGCCAAGTGCGTGTCTTCATGCACAGCCATAGGTTATCCCAATGATCGCTGCATGATCGAAGTTCTCCATATCGATAAACATTCACAAATTGACCCCCGAAGGATTGACAGAAGAAGGCATAGTCGAAGGCATTGCGGCAGGACATAGTATCTTGATAGAGAGATTCGGGGGCGATAGGCGACGAAGGTGTTTCAGATTCTGGCAATACATTGCCATCAGCGATATTCCCTGCCCTGCTTGCAAGAGAGGACTCCTCGGCTCTGAGATCGGCCAGGATCTGGTTGAATTCCAAGTCGGCTTGTTCATCGGGGGTCAAGGATTTTGGTGGTGCATTCTGCTGTGTCGGTTCTGGGGAAACTGTTGATGAAGGATCTTTGGTGGTATCCTTAGAAGTTGATCCCCACGGCCAGCCCATTGTGTTCCGTGTGATGAATTAATTGGTTGATCGGTTTGCGACTTGTCAACATCGCAAGGTGATCTTTTTCGTGGTTATCAAGATGTCATGTGACTCAGATAACCAGTGATCTTCATGAACGCGACGTCATTAATGTGGTCCGATCGATTTAAATGCCTTGGTCTCCCGCCCTCTTTCGGTCTTCTCACTTGAAAGTTGGAATGTTGCTGTGACAAGTATGAGACCGGCATCCTTATCCAAAGCCTCGTTGCCCGCTTGGCCTCCAACGCGCTCTCATATCAGCGCCAATGTAAGCCGCGGGTGGAGACCACTTTGGGGACGCCAGACAACACGATATTTATCTTCAATCAAGTCGGGACATATTCCAGTAGGTGAACAGGAAGGAATTGTCTACATCAACAGTGGGTTAAAGTCTACCACAAGCCATGTCTACCAACTAACTAAATGTAGACATCTTTCCACACCGTTTACAATGGCTGTTACGAGGACCACTCAGCCATATCCAGCCTCTTGAAGGGGTTTTGGCTCGAGTCAACAACCCGGGAATAGCAGCCGCTGATCCAATGCGCATAGTTGAACGAGTTCTGCCTAAAGACCTGGATCTGGAGATCAAAGATGTCGTCACGCGGTATAAAGAGGGCGGCGCATTCGTGAAATATGGCCGCAAGTCCGACATGAGCGAAGAAAGTATCCATCATGCAATCAAGGAGCAACTGAAAAAAAATCCCATCAAGCCTTGGTTTAATCCTATCCTCAAAGTTGATGCGGACCTTGTTCGCGGAACCCCATGGATCGAAGACCTTTATCGAATTCCAAGCCAGACGCTAAAAGTGGAATTTATGCCAACTTCTCCAGATACATCAGCCGCCGAGTTAACCCAAGAATCCTTGTATTCGCTGTTCAGGCCTTATGGGAAACTCATGGATATTCAGTCACAGCCCTCGGATTCGAAGGTCGAACCACGATATGCAATTCTGCGGTTCGAGCGCCCTCGGTTCGCTGTCATGGCAAGGAACTGCATGCACGGGTTTGTTGTTTCCGAAGAAGCAGGGGGTGGCAAGTCCGGTACTAGATTCAAGATCAATTATGAACGCAAGATCAAGCTGTTCATGATCAAAGATTGGATCTTGAATCACCCAAGACTAGTGATTCCCGCTATAGCAGCGCTGATAGCCACGATCACAGTTATCGTCTTTGATCCAATCCGCACATTCTTTATCACTCTCAAAATTAAATCTTCTTTCCAAAGCGAAGAAAACTCAGTCCTGCAATGGGTTCGTGAGCAGGCCAGCAAAGCAAACATGTTCTCTTTTGGGAAGCAAAAGTCGGATCCGCGAGGTCTGGCGGCTATCTGGGAAGATCGACAAAATGACATCGCGCAACTGCGAGCCTGGTTGACGGAGACTGCGGAAACCTTTATTGTTGTTCATGGCCCTCGAGGTTCTGGAAAACGCGAGTTGGTCTTGGAACAATCCCTGAAAGAGCACAAATATAAGGTCATCATTGACTGCAAGCAAATTCAGGATGCTCGGGGCGATACAGCCAAGATCTCGCGAGCAGCCGCTCAGGTTGGCTACAGGCCGATCTTCTCTTGGATGAACAGCATCAGCAGCTTTATCGATCTTGCTGCACAAGGCATGATTGGCACTAAAGCTGGATTTTCTGAAACTCTGGATGCGCAGTTGAGCAAGATCTGGCAAAATACAGGCGTCGCCATGAAGCGAGTCGCTCTGGAAGGCAGAAAAAAGGACGACAAAGATTTCAACATGTCTGAAGATGAGTATTTGGAGGCCCATCCAGAGAAGAGACCTGTGGTGGTAATCGAGAATTTTGTCTATGACCAGGATGACAGTGTCGTGCTGGACAAGCTTACTGAGTGGGCAGCCGGTCTTACCTCCGCAAACATTGCTCATGTTATCTTCTTGACGACTGATTCCTCTTTTGCAAAACCACTGAGCAAAGCCATGCCTAATCAAGTCTTCCGCACGATCGCTTTGGGTGACTGCTCGCTCGAAGTTGGTCGCCGGTTCGTGCTGAGCCATTTGGACACAGAGGCCGATAGCACCGAGAATGAACAAAGCGCAAGGCACAAAGAGACTCTTCGTGGCTTGGATGAGTGTATCAGAGTGCTCGGTGGTCGGGTTACTGACTTGGAGTTTATGGCCCATCGAATTGAAGCTGGTGAAACACCGGAAGGCAAGTTGTACCCTTGATTTAACATCCAGAATCCTATTGACACCTGTATAGCTGCGGTGAATCGTATAGTCGAGCAATCGGCGTCCGAAATCCTCAAAATTTTTATTATCGGAACAGATTCCATGGCCCCTCAATGGACTCGTGAACAGGCATGGCATCTGATCAAGTCTATAGCGCAGTCTAAGGAAGGTACCTTGCTGTACAACAAAGTCCTTCTTGGGGATTTATTCAAAGATAATGGCGAGGCCACGCTTCGGGCTCTGGAACAATCAGAGCTCATCTCTGTCGGAACTGACAAAGGATTCCCACGATACATCAAGCCAGGAAAACCTGTGTATCGTGCTGCTTTCCAACGTCTAGTTGAGAACAAAACTTTGCAAGGCCGCCTAGATCTGCTGGTGCTCTCCCAGCTCATCGCAAATGAGAATTCAAGCATCACAAAGTACGAGGAAGAGTTGCAGGGTCTCGGTTCGCTGCCCAAATACCCTTGGGAGCTCACGTCGCGGATTGAATGGCTTCTACGCAAAATCCACGGTTCGCAATCAAAGATCCTTAAGTATGAGGGTGAAAGTGCTACCCTGTCCAAGGCCTTACAGAAGGAGAACTAAGCATTTAGCTATTATTCATCAATCTTACCTCCATACGCTTCCGCTATTAAAAATAGTCCCTTTTGTCTTGACGTCCTAACTAACATCATCTGCAATGCGAGTATCTATGGTAACACTCAGATTGGGACTATCATCTTGAGTCCTTTCCAGGTTATTTGACACGATCCAAGCAAGTGAAGCAAGTGGTAGAAATCTCTTGAGAATTTATCCCATCTAAATCGGAATACAATCTACTTTGTTCAGGTCTACTAGGTGGAGGCGAGGACGGTCAGTGATTAGTCAGCAAGAAAAGACTGCCAGGTGGACAGCCAACTCTTGGCTACTTCCTACATAGGTAGTTCACTCTCTGAGTCCATGCGCGGATCTATAACTCCAGGACTCCTCCGCTTGCGATCATATCCCTTGGTTGCTCGCCTGACTCGATAGATATCATACTGTGAATGATCAAGGTTGTTCAATCGAACATTTGCTATTTGATTCCTATATTTCACAAGCCCTTGTTGGGGTGCTGTCGCCATAACACCGTGTCATTTTGTATGGCATTCATTTTGGGCCTATTTCTCTGATTCGCAAAGTTTCACCATGGAGAGGTACAACATCTCGCTCAGTCCTATACAGACCGCGCGTGAGATATTCTTCAATATAAGTTGGTCAAATGTGAGTGCCGCGGTGGTGTTTGTATGTATTGTCACCCGGATTATCTCGGGGCTTCAAAGTCGACGGCGAGAGCAAGGCCCTTCCAATTTCCAAACGGTGCGGCTAGCACCTTATTGGTTCCCCTGGATTGGACATGCTCCTGCATTCTTATGGAACCATGTCTCTTTCTTTACAGGAACGCGGTTCGTCATTTGCTATTCTCCTGTTCTACGCGGTTGCTAATGAACCTATAGAAAATCAATGAGTGAGCCTGTCTTTGGCATTTACCTCCGTGGTGTAAAATACCATGCTGTGGTTTCTCCATCTATGATGAAAGCTGTTCTCTCTGTCAAAGCTGCTATTCCGAACAATCAGATGCTCGACCAGGCTCTGCAGAACGTTTTTGGTGATCGCGGCCTGATTCACAATATTGATTTGGATCATAATCAAGGTCTAAAAGACAAAGCTGCTTCTATTTTCAATGAGGAAAAATTCATCGCCGAAGCGTCATCGACTATTACCCGTTTGGTGCAACGCGATATGCCAAATTTGGTAAGCTTCTGTCGCAGCATCGTTGACCAAAACCCCTGGGAGCGTGGGATAAGTGGGGTGGAGGTGCCTGATGAAATGGACCAAAAAGTCTGCGAGGCCAATTTATTTGCACTAATGAGCAACTTTGTTGGCCATATCATGTCTACCTTCCTAATGGGTGAAACCTTTGTGGAAAACTTCCCCAATCTTTCAGAGGATCTGGGAAGACTTGACGAATGCTTCGTGACATTATTTGTCGGCACTGCTCGTTGGGTCCCGCATCCCGCGGCTTCAGCTGGGCACGCGGCAAGTGGTCGGCTTCGTCATATTATGTCCGTTTTTCACCGGGCGCTTACTGCCTGGGATGATGGGATCGACCCCGGGATCGAATTGCGTGACCTCGACGATGTCTCTGACTTGGTCAAGGACAGAATGCGTACTTTCCGCAAATTAGGGCTCTCTCACCGCGCCAGTGCTGCCGGGCACTTGTCCCTTTACTATGATCTGATTGAATACACAACCAAGGTCACTTTTTGGATGACCACTCATCTCTTTGCCGAGCCTACTCTTCTCAGTCAAGTCCGCAAAGAGATTGCCCCCTATGTGGTGGCTTCTCGACCAAGTCGCCAGGAAACTGGGTTTCCCTTCGATGAACCTCCTCGGCTTTCGGTGGATATCGACCAAGTGCTCACGTCCTGCCCGCTGTTCAAAGCATGCTATTATGAGACTGTGCGCCTGCATTCAGCAGGTATATCTGTGAAGAAGCTAGTTTCTGATGTGACACTTTCCGAATCGGCAGAAGAAGCTGCCTACGGTCTGACAAAGCCCCGTACTTACAAGATTCCAAAAGGAGAGAACATTGTATTACCCCATGGTGCCTATTACCACGATGCTCGATATTTCTCGAACCCGGAGCAGTATGATCCCCTGCGGTTCCTCGTGGTCGATCCTACAACGGGGACACAACGAGCCGACCCAAACATCCTCGCTCCCTTTGCCGATGGGCTGTATGGATCGTTAGACAATGGCTTCACCGAGAGAGCTATCTTGACTTTTACTGCTGGCATCATCGCCTTGTGGGAGATCGAGCCAACAAGTGGTCAATTCCTCTCGGTTCCTGGACACAAAACTAGCTGGGGCGCTTTCCGCCCGACCAAGGAGTTAAGGGTGAAGATGCAACAGAGGGTATAATTCCATTGGGATGGTTGTATGATCAAATAGAAAGCCTGTCATTTATCATTATCATAGATATATATTTATAATTCCTCCCTCCCCTTCACATCTGAGCCTGATCAGCATAGTCGAATGAACACGCTCCGTCTTAGATGCCTCGTACATACCCTCGGCACGGATAAATATCCACCGATGACACCATCCACTAAGAGGGGAATATATAAACCTGCGTTGCTCAGCTTTTTGTATACATGTCCGTGTCTCCTGTGTCAAATCACCCTTTTCTAAGTTGGGGAAAATGTCCGAACAGTATCCCAACAGGGACTATGAGCTCACAACCCCAATCACTTCCACATCTGGACTTCGGCAAGGTCTCACATCCTATGGAGATGCTCATTTCTCTCTTTTCCTTCGCAAAGTATTTATAAAGGCACTGGGGTATTCAGAAGATGCTCTTTCACGCCCGATCGTGGGGATTATCAATACCTATTCAGGTTTCAATCCCTGCCATGCCAATGTGCCTCAGCTCATTGAAGCTGCCAAGCGAGGTGTGCAACTCAATGGAGGATTAGCCATAGAATTTCCTACCATCAGCGTGGCTGAGTCTTTCTCGCACCCAACTAGCATGTTCTTGCGCAACCTTATGAGCATGGACACAGAGGAGATGATTCGGGCCCAACCATTAGATTCTTGTATAATGATTGGAGGTAAGTCTCACCCATTTGTGCAGATACTCGGTGTTCCTACTTACTCTTCAATCTGCGGGAGAAGGGTTGACAAATTCTAGGGTGTGATAAAACCGTCCCGGCTCAGTTGATGGGTGGCATCTCTGCCAACAAGCCAATCCTGCCACTCATCACCGGTCCTATGCTTCCAGGGAGTCACCGCGGACAGCGCATTGGGGCCTGCACTGACTGCCGGAACAATTGGGCAGCCTTTCGAGCGGGGGAGATTGATGTGGAAGAAATCTCAGCGATCAACGAAGAGCTTGCTCCGACGGTATGCACATACGTGCTTCCTTCAAACACAAAGTTGATCACTGTGCTAATGGCAACTATTGGTCATTCAGATAGGAACATGTGGTGTCATGGGGACGGCTAGCACGATGGCCTGTGTGACTGCTGCGCTAGGAATGATGCCACTTCGAGGTGCATCTGCTCCAGCAGTATCATCCGCAAGACTACGGATTGCTGAGGAGACTGGCGCGAATGCAGTTAAAATTGCAAAGTCCCAGACAACTCCACAACAGATACTGACCAAGGAGTCATTCTGGAATGCCATCACAGTGCTCCAGGCTATTGGGGGATCGACAAATGCCATTGTGCACTTGCTTGCTATTTCAAATAGACATCCGGGATTGCATGGCATCATCACTTTAGATACCATTGAGGAAATAGGCCGCAAGACTCCTTTGCTGATTGATTTGAAGCCGAGTGGAGATAACTATATGAATGATTTCCACAATGCAGGAGGCATGGTTTCGTTGTTACATGTGCTTCGGCCCCTGCTCCATCTATCTGCTATGACAATTACTGGACAGACACTTGGTGAAGCCCTCGATGCTTCTCAGTCCAAGCGACTCCCCATTGCGCAGCAGATAATTCGACCAATGTCAGACCCCTTATATCCCGCGTCATCTCTGGCGGTTCTGCGCGGTAATCTTGCTCCAGATGGAGCAGTCCTCAAAGTATCGGCATCCAAATATCGGAACTTACTCTCTCACACTGGACCAGCTGTAGTATTTGAGAACTCGGCCGACCTTGCTCAGCGAATCGATGATCCATCCCTTATCGTGACCAAGGATAGTGTGCTGGTTCTGAAAAATATTGGCCCAGTTGGCAATCCAGGTATGCCAGAGGCTGGTCTGATACCTATTCCAAAGAAGCTAGCAAAAGAAGGAGTCAAGGATATGTTGCGGCTGTCAGATGGCCGAATGTCAGGGACCGCAGGCGGTACCATCATCCTTCATATTTCGCCCGAGGCTGCGTTGCCAGAGTCGCCATTCGGCGTCGTGGAAACAGGTGACTTAATTGTATGCGATCTTGGGGCTCGGAAATTGCATTTGGAAGTCCCCAACGCAACATTGCAGGCTCGGATCGAGAAACGCAAGCAGAGCCTTGAGGGAGAGACGCAGACAAGAAAACAAAGAAGAGGATACCGAGGACTGTATGAACGGTCGGTCAATCAAGCTCAAGATGGAGCAGATTTTGATTTTTTGACGGCTGGAGGTATCAGCACGTAGAATTCATATCGGGTGAATTTACTCCATATAGTACCAGATCAGACAGATTGACTTGAATGGTTTGGGGAAGCCCTTACCCTGAGCCCTAAGCCCTATTATGCTACTGAGTTGGGTTAAATCGATCAAGGCGCGTACCGCGAACGCGTCTGACTCTGTAGATCCCCTAGCTAAATGTGATCCACCATATTACGATTATACGATGCTCGAGGTCCTCTAATCGCGACCTGGCTGAATATTGAACTGTCTGAAGCATCCTCACTTGCAATGAGTTTTGACCCTCTTCGCCCACGGGGGCGACCAGCCCGTAAGTTATACTGATAACCTCGGGAGATCGCAGCATTCACTTTCTGACAACGCGGCTGCTACATAGACACACCCGGCACAACGATTCTAACACACACTCCTGATGGGCGACGGATCATCACTGGCGGCTCCAACTCGGCGATTCGGATTTACACTGTGGGTGAGGATGGGGAACCTATGACCATCGACGAAGGTGTTGACGCGCATTATGGGATTGGCGCTACGGTATGATGAAAACGATGTCTCGACACTTGCAATACAAACTGACTTGGCAGTAGAACCGGTCTTTTATTATGGGTGCGGAGGATGGAACAGTCTGGAAGTACGATATCATGTCGGGCAAGATGCAAAACTTGCTCGTACGATGCGCTTTGCCGGTCAGGGATATCGCGGTGACAACAGATGAGCAATGGGCCGCGGTGGCAAGCGAGTATGTTTTGCAGGAATCTTGCAGGTCATTATATTGGAAGCTGAGACCAGTTTTTTAGTGAGCTCACGGTCAAGATTGTCAAAGTTGACGATATGACACAAGTCAAATATCTTCGGGAACAGTCCAAGGGAGCAAAGCACATCACATTCGATCCCAAAGACCGGTATGCGACAGTTTCCGGAACAGACGGTATTTTATATGTTTACTCCATGCTTGAAGAAGAGCCAGAGCTTGTTCGCAAGCTTGATGGAGTGATTCGACGGCTGGAGCCCGATGCTGAGGCGACATCGAGAGCAGTGTGGCATCCCGATGGTACCGCATTCGTTTCTGCGGACGCAACTCGAGATATCTCTATCTATTCGATCTCAGAATGGAAAAAAGAAAGGACATTTGCTGGAGGTCATACCGGCGATATCACAGCCTTGAGTTGGGCTCCGAATGGATCGCTCCTGGCTTCTGCAGCGGCAGATGGGTATATTGTACTCTGGGAAGCAAAGACGCAAAAGGTCTTGCAGCGTTACGAATTCCCAAATGTCACGAACCTTTCCTGGCACCCGACCAAGAACTCACTCTCATTCACAACTTCAGACGGAGAGCTTTTTATCTACGATAACTTTGTGTCCAATGATTACGAGTATATGTTGCAGAAACAGCTGCAGGCTGCTCCCATATTGCCTGGATCACTGGGCGAAGTTTCCAACAATGTTGGTCAGACCACACTGGTGGAACGGTCTAAGGAGGCCATCCAACGAGCTGCGAGAAGAGGAACTCCAGATTCGCTGGATGACATTCTGGGTGGAAATGAAGATATGATGGATTTCGTTGAGGATGATGATGGTGCTGGTTATGCCGACGAGCAGCTCAATCTCTACGGCAAGCGGCCGGGTGGATACCTCGACGACATCAGCGGTTCCAATAGCAAGCGCGTTTACTCTGGCCCTGAAAAGCCCAAGCCTCACCCGCCTTTTCAGCCTGGTAGCACCCCTTGGGCTGGAAGCAGGAGGTATCTGTGTATGTCCTCATTCTCACTTGGTTATAAGTCAATTGCTGACGCGGTTAGGCTTGAATTTAACTGGAGCTGTGTGGACAGTGGACCAAGAGACGCATCATACTGTCACTGTGGAGTTTTATGATCGAGAAGCTCATCGAGACTTTCACTTTACTGATCCTTATATGTACGACAAAGCTTGTCTCAGTGAGTTTCTTCCTAACCCTGTGTATGCGTTCATCTGGCTCGTGACTGACCTCGCAAAGATGACAATGGAACCCTTTTTGCCAATAATCCCTCAGACGGCAGCCCGGCCACGATCTTCTACCGACCGCATGAAACATGGACAGCGCGAGCGGACTGGCGGACCCAATTGCCTGAGGGAGAGCAAATTCAAGGTTAGCTTGCAAAAAAAAAAAAAAACCTCAGTTGAATTTGAGTATCCTACTAATATTCATTCTCAGCCCTGGCACTCAGCGATTCATACATTGTCGCCGTGACATCAAAAGATTATGTTCGAGTATACACTCTCTTTGGCACTCCGTTCAAAGTATATCGGCAGAAGAGTCAAGCCGTGACTTGCGCAGCCTGGCGCGACTACATCATGAGCATTGGAAACGGGCCGATCGGAGCCGATGGCGTTCATACGACATTACGATATACGGTGGAGAACGTCAAGCGTGATGAGATTTGCCAGAATGAAGACACGGTTGCCCTTCCGGAAGGGGCTTTGCTGCAGAGTGTTTTCTTCTCTGACAATGGGGTGGGTGTCATGCAATTCCACAAATCAATCATGGAGCTAATCATGTTCTTAGGATCCTTGCATATATGACTCAACTGGCGTCCTACTCGTGTTACAACATTGGCGTACCCCCGCCCAAGCTCGATGGGTTCCTCTTCTAGACACGAAGCAGATGGCCCGTCTCGCGGGAGGGCGAAAGGAAGAAACATATTGGCCAGTGGCTGTCGCACAAAACAAGTTCCACTGCATTATCCTCAAGGGTGGCGACAAGAACCCTTACTTCCCACGACCACTGCTTAGTGAATTTGACTTCCAGGTGCCGGTAGCCAGTGCTTTAGGTAATGGCTCTAGCGAGTCTGAAGAGACCGCAGCAGAGGGTGCCCGCTTCGAGGAATCATTTGTCCGTGGCAACGTACTGTTGTCCCTTTTCCGAGACCTTCTCTCCTCCACCAATGCCACCGCCAGTCAGCGCTCTGAACTGGCGCGGAGGGAGCTCGATTTGGATAAGACCTTGCTGCAGATGCTGGCCATTGAATGCAGAGAAGGGGAGGAGCGTGGGATGAAGGCATTAGAACTGGTGGCCCTGATGACAGATCGGAATGGGAAAATGCTTGAGGCAGCTGCTAAGATTGCGCAACGATACGGACGTGGAGTTCTCGAGGACAAAATCCGTGATCTGGCCGATCGACGTGTGATGGGAATGGGGGATGATGATGAATTGGCAGATTAGCTTGAAATAGCTTGATAATAGCATAAGACTAGCATGTCACTTTCGGTTCAAATGAATACTATTTCACTGTTTCACTGAAGTTCCTCGATTGGTAGAATAGACTATGAAGTTGATATGGCAGGCTTGTGATTGGCTCCGACGTCATTTTTCCCCGAACTCCAATCTCCAACTTCTACAACATACAACATACAGCTTACAACATACATGGCTTAACACTCTACAGCTTATTTTGCGATCCAGCATGCCAAAGCTGGTTACTCTTCACACGGTTCCCGCTCAGCTGAAGAAACCTATCCTGACGGGGCGGTCTTTTGCTTCGGGTTCACGGCGGCGATTGGCGCAGCCTCGTCATGGCCTTCTCAGCGAGCCCTGGCTACCTCCAACTTCAGGATCAACCTTGCCAGTTACCTACTTCTCACCAACTTGGGTACGGGGCGAGTTGGTGGGGGAAGGCGACCAGAGAAAGGACCACAAACCGCCAGATGAACGGACGTTGAAGCTTGGAAAGAGTCAGTATTAACTCCCCCCTTCTGTTCGTTAGTCTCAACATCCATGGTTTTTCTAAACTGATAGTTGGTGACAGCTTTGCGAACTCTCTCCCCTCTCTTACCGACTCTCCTTTATAATACCTTGCCCACCACCATCCTCTCCCCAAGTGTCAACCTTCACCTATTCCCATCCACCCATCCACACCTTCCAACAGTCAAGGGACGCACACTTTACCGGGCAGCGTTATGGACTGTTCCGGTCGCATGGAGCAGTGTACCACTTCTCGGTAATGTGAAATTGCAGATCTTAAGCGAAAGGATCGTACGTGCCGGTACACTTCTTGACCCGACACATGACGGTGATCACCACGACTGTGGCGATGAACGCCTAATAGTACGGTGGAAGACGGAGCCACGAACTGATAGTCGTCCTTTTCATGGCTCCGCGTCGAATCCCAATTCCCCGACTCCGTCCCCCACACCTTCATCACAACGAAGCCATCTTTCAGACTCTACAAGGACCACCAACAAAGGCTTGAGTATCCTTCTCGGCGGTGATGAGCCTATCTTCAAGCTGTCAAAGGAGGAGCAGTTCACAGGCCTCTTTATCTTCTCTTTTGATGAGGAAGGTCGCATCCTGACTCATACTATTGAGCACGCCGATGAAGCCGATGGTTGGGACCGGACCGCTAAATTTGTGACTTTGACTGACTGGCTTATTGGTAAGGCACGGGGTTCGTTAGACCCAGCCTCCAATCCCGGACTTGCCATGGAGACTTGCCATCCTAGGTTTGCTGGGAATTGCCGGAGACCCTGACTCTCTGCCGGTGGCATAGATCATGCACCGAAGCATACGGCTTATTGCACCAACTAGTCCAATCTAAGAGGGAACAAAGAAGCCAAAGTGGAATGATGGGCACTTTTTCTGTTCAATCTTTGCTCTGTCAATCTTTCTGATTTACCGAGGTAGGGCGCAACGGCATCTGATTGCTGTCGAAGAATGGCCTGTCCGTCCCGCTGAGGTTGGACTTCCCTCTCCAGTTGACCTTGTCTTAGCGGGAACATTGAAATGTACATCCTCGCCGCTCATATGTGTATTATAACCTGTATTCTCTTGACTGAATGAATGAAAAGATAAAAGAAAACCTCGATAGATGATATATTTGACTTCATGTACAATGAACTATGTGATAAACCCTAAGGCGCGAGGGTGCAAAGTCTCCATCCTAACGCCAATAAATGTGATGCAATGAATAGATCTCCTATTAATCCATCTTTTTGTGCACAGCGGGTGACTTTAACAGACCGAAGACTGCAACTGCAACGGCACACATAACAAAACCGCCCGCGGTGTAGGCAGTCTCACGACCAGCCCACCAAAACAGAGAGCAGAATAGGAAAGGACCAGTCGCCCGACCAGCCTGGCCCCAACCCCGTAAGCGACCCATGACCGCGCCACGGTCCGCGTCTTGCGCCTCGAGGCTACCTAAGCTGTTGAGTGATGTGACGACCGTAGCTGTTGTCACAGCAAGCAGGGCTCCGGCAGCGTAGAGACCCGAAGGCGAGGAAACATGAGCGAGACAGAAGAAAGATATTGCACATGCCACAACGCCGGCGCGGAGGGTCATCAGCGGCGGGAGACGGCGCACTAGCGTACCTTGAAGGAGGGAGGCGATCAATCCCATTAGGGATAGGAGACGACCATTCAAGGCGGCAGGACTGGTTGTCGTGACTGTGCCTGTATAGAGGGTTGTGGTCAAGAAAGGGAGAGAAAACTCCAAGCCAGAGAAGGGAAGGAGAAAGAGAAAGTGGAGAGCATTGAGCAAGGCCGGGTTGTTTGTATGAGAGCGCTGAGCGGTGTTATTATCTTTCTCAGCTGTTCTCGTAGCGGGCGCATCGGATATTTCGGTAGAAGCACCCATGCCCTCAGTTGGAAGCTTGGTCAAGCGAGGATGGGTTTCAGGCAAACAAGTCCAGAGATACACGGTCTCGATGACAATCAGAACCAGAGACACAATGGCAGCGACAATGAAAGGATTGTCGGCAACCAGGTCAATGCTGCTAAGCGCCGCGCCGAGAGCAGGCCCGAAAGTGAACGCGACACTGAAGCAAGCTCCAACCAATGCCATGGAGGATCCGCGGCGCTCCTCATCTGTAATATCCGCCACGATGGCGTTGGCCATTTGCACATTTGCTTCGCTCAGACCACCGACGATACGACTAGCTAGGAACGTCCGGAAGTCCCTCGCTGACACCCAGAGCACAACGCTCAAAAGATTGCCCAGCATGGAGATAAGCAGGGCACGACGGCGGCCATGGCGATCGGATAGGCGGCCTATAACGGGGGCGGCAAAGGCTTGCAGAAGGGAGAACAAAGATCCGAGGGCTCCGCCAAGTAGTACGATATCATATCGCGAATCAATGGGGCGTGCAAACGAATTCTTATAAGCGTTTAAATAGTGGAAGATGCGGTTAAGCAGAGAATGCGGGGATGGATCTTGCGCGCGATAAAATGAGAGCAGCGATGGAAATAGAGGTAGAATGAATGTGAAGGAGATCTAGAGACATCGTTCAATTAGAAAGGGTGTTTATTTCACAGCGAGTCTTCGATCTTACCAGATCTATCACCAGCGAGAGCATCAACACCTTCAACACCTGCTTCCGTTGAGCTCCAGCGACGGCCATAATTGCGGGAGCTGTAATGACGGGGAAGGAGGTGCTAGAAGAAGAGAAGAAAGAGAAGACAAGATAAAATGCAAAAATCGCGGTGTTGAACAGTCGGACATAACAAAAGAGTACAGAGTACCAAGATCCTTTTAATCAGATTGAAAGGGCCCGCTCCACCGCGTACTCGGCATGTCTTTCCTATCGCGGTTAGTGTGCGGATATCAGCCTTAATCCGAAATACGCGTTTCCAATACGCCGTATACAGTACTTCCTATATTCCAGGGAGTTACTGCTGACAGACATGTACATAGTACAAAACATACAAAACAGGTCATGTATGTGGTGTGTACAAAGTACTGAGTACAACAAACACTTCCCAGGCCTTGAACCTCTCCAACGATTGCATCACGTGATATCTTGTTCATGATCTTGACTAACATCTACAATGCACTCTTTTCCCGATTGCCAGTAGGATTGGATGGGCTTCTTAGATGCAAGTAATTGGCAACCAAGAACAAGACCGGACACTGTTATAGCGGAAATCGTGGAACACACTAGTGCGCTCATTATGATCAATTTCGATCTATGCCCTAACCTAAGCCTGTCCACCGGTCCATTCATCAGCGCCGATAAAACAATAGCCATAGAATACATATGTATGTTGTGAGAAGTTTTCTCTGAAGATTGGGGATATGCACGCTCGAAAAAGAAAAGTTGCAGGATATGGTCAAGACTTTGGCAAAGCCAGACGAAGATATCAAGGTGACTCTCCATCAAAAAAATTCGTTGCGTTCGTAAGCCGTCAAAGGACGGGTGCTTGCTGAAAAAGAGCTTCAGAAAACAAACTTAGCAGTCCCTCATTAGAACACCAGCCTTGAGGGCAAACCCCCAAACCGGCAGGTTCTAACTGACATCCTTGGATTGCTACTCTTACTCGCTGGAAGCAGGAGCTTCCGCCGAGCCAGAGCCATTGCCATTGCCATTTCCACTTGCACCGCCACGTCCACGGCCGTTTCTTCCGCCACGTCCACCACGTCCGCGGCCCTCACCACGCTTAGCATCACCCCGACCTCTGCTGTTACGAATTCCAGGTCCACGACGGCGGCGTCCACCAGACTTTGCTGCATTATCTCCCTGGGTCGAGACATCCACGCCAGCGGAACCATTATTCAGACCCCCATCAGCGCTGGCTGGAGTTGCCTGGAGGCCATTATCGGTCTCCGCAGGGTTGCGAGGAAGTTCAACCCATTCGCTCTCATCAGAAGGAGTAACCCAGTCATTTCCCCCGACATTGTTGGCAGCATCAGACACCAGTGTCTGGGCAGGAGGGGCCAACTGATCGGCCTGGGAGGTTGAAGGCTTAGACTGGGCATCAAGAGAGGTGTCTTGGACCTCAGTGAGACCAGCGTTGGCCATGGTAGGATCAGTAGTGGGGTTTGTCTCCGGAGCGACTTCGCTATGCTCCTCAGGCGGGGCATATCTCTCAGATGCCAGCTTCAAATCACCATCTAACAAGATATCGTGTCAGCTAATACATTTGGTGCTTTAGGGTCCATCACTCACAGGTAAAATCAAGCGTTTCGCCCTCGACAGCATTGACCTTCTCATCGACACCATTCGAAATCTTCAGCAACGAATTGACTGCAGCCTGGTTGCCAGCGTACACCTCAAACAGGACACCCTCAAAAGCACGGCTCTCGGTGGTGGTGGCGTCACCATCGCGTCGATGGATGGCCGCAGCGCACAAAAACTTGGTCACGTTGTAGAAGTGTTGACGCAAAGCCTTGTTGGAGGCATCGGTTGCATCAGCAATCGCATTGTTACGGACCGCTTCGAGTTCTGCCTCATGTGCCTTGACGAGGGCAGCCTTCTCAGCAGCCAGACGGTCATCGCACTGAGCAACGACTTGCTTGTAGTGGCCGATCTGTTCCTCTGTTTGAGAAATGGTCGCTTGGAGAGTAGGCTTCTTGAGGACCTGGATCTTTTGGTCGCTATTGATCTTCTTCTCTTCGACCAATTCATCAAGCGATTTGTCGGGGTTCTCGGCGATGATTGCGTCGACCTTTGCGAGGGAGTTCTATTGACACGAGAGAAGGGTCAGATATACCTCCAGAAACTGAAAAAGAACACTATCTAGTTCCTTCCTGGGATATGGAACTTACCAGTTTCTTCATAGCATTGCGGAGAGTTCTAAATAAGGCATACAGTTAGCCCACTCTGCAAGAGTCAATGCGCGAAGACAATAGCCACGCAACCGGGATCGTGAAATTCCACACATACTTTTGCAGCTCCTTCAAGTAGTTACTCTCATGGCTTTCAGAGCTGGGGCTCTCCGGGTCAGCCTTTGAAGCGCTTGAAGCTCGGGAGTTGCCCTTGGCATCCTTGAGCTTCTGAGTAGCGGAAGCGGAAGGCATGATGGAATGTGGGTAACACAGATATTAAGGTATTTGCGGAGCAGCCTGTACACGTCGAGAATGAAGAAACAAATTTGAGAAACGTTTGGGCAAAGCTGGGGGGGGGGGGGGGGGGGTGGGAGTGTATGAGGGAAGAATCAACATGCGGGTCCGAAACCCTTTCTTGGTCGGTGTGGCAGTCCCACTGGCTTCACGGCTCCCCAAGTGCACTGTTCTACTACTACATATGTATCCTAGGGTCTGATTAACAGACTCCACGCAGCAATTGCAGTACCATCTACGTCTCATTCCACGTAACTTAATGCAAAATATGTATGCATTTATCCAAAATTCCGTCTATGTTGTTCAAGGGTATCCTGTTCATACTCGCCCAATGCGCCGACGCCGTAAGATCACACAAGCCGCTCTTATATCGCTCGCCATTCACATCCACTCGTGGATATCAGGCCTCCTCCCGCTATGTTGAAGAATTGAGATCATATCCTAGGCTTCTCCTATCCTTGGAACTTGCGCAGTGTTTTCTAAACAAGCCCTTGCGTATCAGCTACATATTCTCAACTTTCAGAAGCCTTTACATCATCCCCACAGCACGTACCTCAGTTACTTTGCGGACCGTATTGGCTGAGATGTTCTTCTCGCCAGACTTGCGCGATCGGATCGATGCCTCGCGCATTAACCTGTCGGGTATTAGCCCATTACTTTTTCGAAGGCGTTGTCGGCGCGATCGCGGGTTGAAGGTATGCGACTGGCCACGCAAACCATCGAAAGGTATAGAGACGTACTCTTGCATAAACAACATGTAGTCCAAGAAGACCTAGAGAGCCATCGAGTGTTAGCAATTGATAGATAGAGGCAGGTCTCATATTGGGGCGACCGCGTACCAAGATGTCAGCGTTCTTACTCATACTCCGATTGGAGTGAGCTTTGACAATGCGCTTGACTGTTCCTCGTGGATAAAGCTTTTGAGCCGCCGCCATGATTGCTGTGTCAGGTAGGTAGAACAGCACAGTGGAATGAATATGAAGTTGGTTGTGGAGTTCAACACTCGAATGTTTACGCTCAAAAAGGATGCGGGGAGCTCCCAGGTTTATGACCGAATACCGTAATGATCTGTTTATTATGTAATTTGTTACTGTATTTACATGTAGTTAGTTATTGAAGACGATCCTGATTACCTAGGTAGGTACCTCGACCTGAACATAAGGCAAGTACAACATACATGTACGTATCTAAGACACCAATCTATCAAGGTACATCCATGTTTCTAGCTCATATATATCACTACTAGTATTGTACACATCAATGCAATCGTCGAAGAATTCGCCATGCAGAAACACCGACAACTGAGCCGATAGCCACACGCCAGGCTAAAAAGATCCAGATTGCCAGGCGCAACCTGTCGTAATACCCACGCAGCATGATTCCCACGGCATAAGAGGTCCCATCTGTTGCTTGATCCGTTGGGCCGTAATATCTTCCCACCCCGAGACCACCAATACCCACTTCGTTATGATCGTGTTTGATGTCTGTTTCCTGTGTGACGGGGAGCGCGGCGGTTTCGCCGTCAGAAGCCGTGTCACTGGGGCGAGCACCAGGTCTAACCTTGAGCGCGTTACGTTTCCGTAGATGATAGGTCACAATGCTTACAATCAAGCGTAGGTCAGGCACAGTAAATGTAGGGTATTTCCACAGCTGCACAGCCTGGTGGGGAGGAAGCATATCCAAAAAATCAGCCAAGATGCCGAGGGTGAGACCCCAGAGAAGCAATGGGCGCGCAGTGTCACTGGAATCCGCCTGGCCACTCAAACACCACGCCTTGAAGCGCTGGATCATAGTGGCGCTTGATGCATTCTCTTCAGGGACAAATCCCGGGGTTGTAGTGCAGTGGTGAGTCTCCGACGGGAGGAGCCTCACAGCGGAAAACTGCATCCAACCCATCAGGGACCGAACAGCAAGACGGATCAGAAATCCGCTTTGTCGAGCAAACCGTTGCGACATATCCACATATTCCACAGTCCGTAGCGACGGTGATAAGAGAGCGCGCAGAGGAATCCAATGAGTCGACGCTACTTCTGTGGGCTGCAATTTAAGGTTCGGAGAGTCACTGCGAGTTGTGAGGAAGACAAAAGGACACAAGACCATTAACCTGTCATATAAAGAGTGAGTGGTGAGTCTTGAGTTACAAAAACGAATGGGAATCATACGGCTGGGATCCCCAGCTGGTGGTGACCACCCGTTCAGGGAGATTGCCCACACTAATTATGTCTTCCGTGGTCAGATCTAATCCAATTTCTTCAGAGGCTTCCCTGATGGCTGCATGTTTGTCATCCGCATCTTCCGGGTCTCGCTTTCCTCCCGGTAATGCAACATGGCCAGTCCATCGATCCCCCACGCGTGAGGCACGCTTGATAAACAGGACTTCTGGTTCGCCATACTGGACCCATGATTGTGAGAAGAACCCATCTAAGCGTTGTAGAGTTGACTGAGAAACATCGTTTGTGGAATTGGAGCTAGGCCAATGGTCGTAGGTCGGCCGTACCCGAATGATCAAGGCGACCGAAGCTCGTTTCTTGCAGGTTGGTGGATTTGGGACATGAGGATATGGCCGACGATATAGCTCAGCTAAAACACCATGTAGATGGTGCGAAAGGCCAGGTCTTGGTACAGAACTAGACTCCATCGAGGTGAATATATCGAGGAACTCGATGTCAAGAGACCCATAAATCACTCCTACCCTTGAGAGATGGGGGAGCCATGTGCACGGCCAATCCGCTGTATCGCGGTGTACCGGAATAACGATTATCCAAAAGAGCTTATCAGTCTTTGGAGCTGGACACTGGAGCATGTGATTGGTCTTGGTCATCGAGCACGTGCGTCTATCGCTGGCTATCGAACGCTTTCGGTTTGAAGCTGCGGCATATTCATCGCTTAAGGTCCAATGAAGCGAATTATTCAGTGTGTTTGTTTCTTTTCTCCTCATCTGATTTGAATCCGACGATCAATTCGAGTATATCTCCTGGGGATCGAGGTTCCTACCTATCTGGAGAGCGTTATATCTTTCTCTCTCTTATCTCTTCCTCCCTTCCGAGCCCCCCAATCAGAGAATCGGAGGTGCTACATCGCTTGGTTGTGAGTAACAGCTACGCAACACCTATCACAACCGCGCTCAAAATGCGGTTTGGGAAAACCCTCCGTGCCGCAGTGTATCCTCCCTGGAAAGGGAAGTACATCGATTACACCAAGCTCAAGACTTTGTTGAGAGAGAATGATGTCACTGGGAATGGGGAAGATGCTAGCGAGTCCGATGATGATCAATGGACCGAACAAGATGAAGAAGCCTTTGTGCAGGAACTGCTGAATGTGCAGTTGGACAAAGTGAACTCTTTCCAGGCCGAGAAATCGCAACAACTCCGGGAACGTACAACCACCTGTGAAGCTAAACTGCGACCCTTGGCTTCTGCTCCGGAGCAGGATACACCCACCTTGGATGAGCAGAAGAGGCGCGCAACTGCCTCAGAAGTCCTGCAGGAACTTGATAACATCACCAAGGAGGTCAGTGCGCTAGAAAAATACAGCCGGATCAACTTCACCGGCTTTCTCAAGGCTGCAAAGAAGCATGACCGTAAACGAGGAGCCCGATACCGGGTGAAACCTTTGCTCCAAGTGCGACTGTCGCAATTGCCATTCAACTCAGAGGACTACTCGCCATTGGTTCATCAACTATCAGTGATGTACTCGTTTGTTCGAGAGACCCTAAGCCAAGATGTTGTGCAACCAAAGGAGACGGATCATGGATTTGGTCGTGAGACCTTCTCATCTTATAAATTCTGGGTGCACACAGACAATATCCTAGAGGTCAAAACTCATATCCTCCGTCGGCTGCCAGTTCTTATCTACAGACCGGGGACCTCCAAAGACCTCGATACCATTACCGAAGACCCTACCATCACTTCTCTCTATTTTGATACCCCCCAATTTGATCTCTACAATCAAAAGGTCGCACGAGCACCCGAAGCTGGATCTTTGCGACTGCGCTGGACTGGATCATTGAAAGACAAACCCGCGATTCATCTCGAGAAGAAAATTGTCACTGACGACGACGAAAGTCGACAGGTCAAGGTACAACTCAAAGACAAGCACATCAAGGAATTTTTGGATGGTGAATATCGCTTCGACAAAAAACTCCATCGGATGGAGGATTCACAGAATGGAGAGTCGGCAGCCGCTGAAGCCCTGAAACAGGACGTTGATGAGCTACAGTCCTTCATCAAGGACAATGACCTGCAACCCATGCTCCGAGCAAACTACACGCGCACCGCATTCCAAATCCCTGGCGATGATCGTATTCGTATCTCCCTCGACACCAATCTTGCGCTCATTCGGGAAGATTCCCTCGATAGCGAACGACCATGTCGCGATCCGGCTGAATGGCACCGTGCTGATTTGGATGATGCCGACATGACGTACCCCTTCAGCTCCATCAGAACAGGAGAAATCACTCGTTTCCCTCATGCCTTGCTCGAGATTCAGCTTCGAGGGAAGGCTCATAACACCGAGTGGGTGAAGGACCTGATGGTCTCCCACCTTGTGAAGGATGCTCCTCGTTTTTCCAAGTTTGTTCACGGAGTTGCGTCGCTGTTTGAAGACCATGTCAACAGCTTCCCTTTCTGGCTTGGTGCACTTGAAAATGATATTCGCCGTGATCCCGAGACTGCATTCCACGAGGAACAAGAGCGGCTGGCTCGGCGAGCAGAGGAGGACTTGGCAGTGGGCAGCTTCATGGGTGCGGCCAGTCCGAGTGTTCGCCATCTAGTTGGCTCGCCCTACCACCATCCCTCAAGCGCAGGTTCTCCGTCAGCCGTGCGAAGAGCCTCGGGGGTCACTGAACCTACAACACCACGCCCCTCACGTCCCTCCATTCCAGAGCCTCAGCGCCGTGATACTGAACCCATTCCCGAAATAGCGAGGGAACCCGAGCCACCCACTCGCATCGAATCAATCTTGAAGTCCTTGGGACTGTCTCCCCAACGCTGGCTTGGGGCAGAATCTGTCTCCCTGCCGCCAGGTGTTCGACACCCCGGCGTCTGGATCAAAGATGCTGGTCCCGTTCGCGTAGAAAGCAAGGTCTATCTTGCTAACCAGCGAACATTCATCAAGTGGCTTCACATCAGTATTCTTTTGTCGAGCTTATCATTGGGTCTGTACAACGCTGCTGGCAAGCATAACCAAGTGGCTCAGGCACTGGCTGTAGTCTACACATTCTTTGCCATCTTTGCTGCAGTTTGGGGATGGTTCATGTACGAGAGACGCGCCCGGCTGATCCGTCAGCGAAGTGGAAAAGATTTGGATAACACATTCGGTCCTATCGTCGTTTGCATTGGTTTAGCTGTTGCTTTGGTCTTGAACTTCGTCTTCAAGGTAAGATATCTTTTTTGTCATGTTATTCCGCCCGATCTTTTTCGCTAATCACAGCTCATAGTATTCCTCTGCGTTGGACCAAAGCCACGACCGCTCATTGCCTGGCATGCCAGTTCGCTCTAGCTCTGCAGTCATCTTTGACAGCACCTCGGGTGCTTCCTTAAGCAACCTTGACGCAGTACAGCAAGTGTTGTAGGGCTATGTCTCTGGGACTCGGTATGCATATGCTTGATTAGACTATAGCGCATCACTTCAGACATGATTCTTTGATTTTCTGAGGGGGGAGTTGATATTTTGTTTCAATGTATGACCAATAGATCGCAAGAAAGGCGGTTGTTCGATATGGCTACACAAAATCACAAGAATGAATGTTTTTATTGAAATGGCCGGTCCAGCTCTCAAGATATAAGACTTATGATATTAGAGAGATCACAGCCAGACATCCGGATGTTTGATGCAACCGTTCTCGGCGGTAAGATCTCAACTGCTTACAAATTACTATGCCCCGAGATCAAGACGTAAAAAGTACAAAAAGGAGGGAAAGGAGAGAATGAGAGACTTTTGAAATTCCAAATTCAAACATCTCCGAGATGACAAACTTCCAGATCCAGATTATCTCAGACACCGTCTGTCCTGTAAGTATTCCATGATCAACTATCTCATTCTGTTCATTCAACACCAACTGCACATACTAACATCGATCAAAACAGTGGTGCTATGTCGGCTATCGCCGCCTCTCACGAGCAATAACCACCCACCAAGCCACCCACCCGACAGATACATTCAGTCTGCATTGGAAAACATTTTTTCTGAATCCTGCGGGGGCCGAGTATCCTGGCGTGAGCAAGGCCGAGAGTTACAGCCAGAAATTCGGGGCTGAACGAATGGGCGCCATGTTTGCGCGTATGACTACTGTCGGCGAAGGTGAAGGAATTAACTTCAGTTTTGGCGGGAACACAGGCTCCACGAAGGATTCGCATCGGTTACTTTGGTTTGCTGGGCAGCAAGAAGCTGAAGAGACAACTAGAAAGCCGATGGACGAAGGCAACGCTGTTGTGGGTGGACTGCAGACGCGGGTTGCGGAGCAGCTCTTCCGGGCCTATTTCGAGGAGGAGAAGAACATCACTGACCTCAAGGTCCTTGTGGAGGCGGCTGTTGGGGCGGGTATGGATCGCGATGCTGTGAAGAAGATGCTGAATGAAGATATCGGCACCGAGGAAGTTGATTTGGAAGCGAAAACGGCAGCTCGGAGATTGGTTTCTGGTGTGCCTTATATCTCGGTGCAGGGGAGATATCACGTTGAAGGGGCTGATGAGCCCGAGGCCTTCCTGGAGATCTTCGACAAGGTCAAGGCCGGAGAGAAGCAATAAATCGAAGAGACTTTCAGGCTTCTAGGGAACAGGTTGCAAAATTCGACAATTTATTATGATCAACTATATGATTCTAGTCACATATTGTAGAGGGCGCTATTCGGACAAGCAAAAACGTCCTAAGTCTATCCTGATGCTCGTGTAACAAAAGATGTATGGTGAGCAGTTACTTCCAAGCCATGCACTAAGCCGGCGAGCATCATGGAAGTACACAGATTAACGCCTGTCATGCAACGAGAGTCTGGGTCATCTGCAACAGAAAAGGAGAGAGGGGAAAAGGGGGAAAGAGAAAAGCAAACGACAAAAAAAGGGTGAGAAGAGAGCATAGATAATACATGGTCAATATGTAGAGAACATAAAAGATCGAGAATCAATAAGAACTCAGAATAAAGCTTGCTTGGAGGAAGGAAAGAGAAACAAGGATGCAAGGTGAAGGGCGACGGCTGAACAATAACCAGAGTTTAGAACCTGGCTAAGTCATGCCGCCAAAGCAAAGTCATGATCAATCATAGCAGGTCATGGATTGTTGGCTCCATGTTCAAAATATACAACTTCGAGGATGTTGTATTTATTGGGTCGATTGCGCTTTGACCTGATGTAGTTCATAGTCAGGGAGATAATCGAACCAATCCTTCTCGGGGTTGTAGCGGTATGCCTTGAACTCCACTCCATATGGCTTGGGCTCAAGCATGTACAGCACACCCATTGGGACATCGAGATCGGCAACCTCGTCACGCTTCAGACCACGGAAATAAGCCAGGAGTACACGAGCAACGGATCGATGCCCGACCAGGAGCACATGGTCTGTAGTGCGCTCTATCTCGACGATGACTGTGCGGGAGCGATTGATAATGTCAAGATAACTTTCCCCACCTGGTCCGGGATATCGGTAAAAGAGCTTGTCCCGCTTGCGATGGGCGTACTCCTCGGGATACTGTTCTTGAATTTCCTTGTATGTCATGCCTTCCATTTTGCCAGAATGGATTTCATCCAGCATCCTCATTTGCTTGACATCGTAGTCATCTTCGTTGAAGTATTCGGCAGTTTGGACGGAGCGTTGCATCATTGAGGACCAAACACAGAAGTTGCGCGGCCCTTCCCGGGGGAGATAGGATGGATTGGGGGGTGTGCTATCGCCAGGTCGAGGCGGGAAGTGCTTGAGAAGGTCCTTCTGCCGCTGGTATGACTCCCACTGCTGCCGTTGATGATCAACAAAGCGAGCCAATGCCTTGGCATATCTTTTGCCATTCTCGCTCAGATCAGAGTCGCCACCGATGCGACCTGCGGCATCGTCCAGACTTTCGCCATGTCTAGTAATCCAGATTTGGCGTGGAGAAAGGTTAAAGTTGAGCAAATAGTAGACAACTTGAGAGGCAAGGAAGCCATGTGTTTGATGCGCGACAACTTTGCGACCAACATCAATCATCTGAATATACGCCATGCGATGTGTCTCCTCGTATTCACCAAGCGGCACATAGGATTTTTCGTAAAGGGCAACACGCTTCTTGAAGTCAGTAAGTGCCTCGGTTGGGTCCTGTCCTTTGTAGTCGGGGCCGGAAAGCTTCAGGCGCATGTTAGCCTCGAGTAGATCCTGATCCTCACAACTGCTTTCAAGAAACAGAATGTTGAGCTCGGGGCCAGCACGATTGCGGATGTGGTCAACGATTGCTTTGCGGCGTTCCATGGTGCTGTTAGTCGCGTCAAGAATACCGATGCTACCTCCTTCGTCTAGAATATAGTTCAGCAGCTCATCAAGAGTATCTAGCGCAACCTGCTCTCTCATCTTAACAGCACGTTGGTTCTGTGGGTCAAAGAAATTGGCGGTCTGGTCCATCGGTTCAGGAGAGGCCTCCTTGATGGCCTCTTCATCCTCACGGGATTGTGCAGGGCCCGCGTCAATTGAGGGCACAACGGTACTCCCATTCTGGGAAATTTGTTCGGGCTCCTCTCCGTTCACTAGGATTTTGGCCGGCACTACTGGAGGGGGGAGTGCCGCCTCATTCTCTGGCGGAGAGGCCTCAGTGTGATTCAAAGTGGTGCCGACACTGACACTCAGCCGGCGCACTGAGTCCACGAGATCTTTGTGCACACTACTTCGTTTCCGATCCTGGCCACGACCAAGGGGCGCTGGTGTTGGGGACTTTCCAGCAGCCACGCGGCGACGCTGTCCAACATTGAAAATTTCGGTATCATGTTGGAGCCAGTTTAGATAGCGGGCCAACTTCTTGGTAATATAACTTTTACCTCGGGCCGGGAGGCCGACCATGACAATGACCAGCTTTGCACCAACATCTCGCTGGGCAATCCTGCCATCCGGGGATACTTTGGATTTGGTCAGTCCGGGAATATCGAGAGTAGTTGCTCGCACTCGGCTTGGGGTACCCGCAGGTTGATAAAGGCCGGATCTGAGGGGATTGTATTAGTCAAGTTCTGATGGTCAAGCATCACAATTCAAGCAAATCACAGTACAACAATGCAATCGAAGGTTTGGTGTGCTTGGCAAATAAGCTCAAAATAAGCTACAACCCGGAACACTGGACCATTTCAGATATGCATAACGTTGCCGATCATGCTGGCCTGTTTCTGATAGGCTCAACGATCAAGAAAGTCTTCAGAACGGTCTAAACAAAGACACAATACTCACATTTGTGGAGACGGGGGTGCGGTAGAAACCGGAGTGTCTGTCAGAGCCGTCCCGACTCCGCCCTTGGGCGGCAGTGAGGATTTGTGGGAATCGGAATGCAGGTCATTACCTAGCGCTCGGTTGACCACAGTTTTCGGAGGATGCATGGGAACTCCTCCTTTTCCCGATCCCGAGCCATCCCCGTTAGATGTGGCGTTGGATCGAGTAATACTATTCCTCTGGTCCATCAGCTCGGGCGCAGTGGCCGACGTCATGATAGCCGACCGGGCGATGTTGGAATGTTGTGCCATCCCCGGCTGGGGGATATATGATTCAGAAGAGATACTGTTGCTTTCCCAGGACTTTCAGGAGAAGGTGGTTTGAGACGAGTGTCGAGAACTTTGTATGGCAATTGAGAACAAGGGTGGTGTGAGCCCTGGAGAGGGGTGAAAAAGAAAGTGGGAAGCTCGGATGAGTCAACCACAACGGGACGTCACTGATATTTAACCACAGGAGACTGAAGGAGTTCCAGGTAAGATGTTCCAAGTGTAAATGATGCTGGTGATCTATTCTCTTGGAAAAAATATATTCGTGCTTTCTACTACCACACTCGAGCGATAAGCAGTGCCAAGGATGTCAACCAAAGTAGAGGGGATCCTTCAAATGTCAATGAGAATTACTCTGAAATGATGAAATCACACAGCTGTAAATGCACTGAATCCACTGGATGGATCTGATGGCTTGGAGATCGCCCACATATGATGTCAAAGTGTAGACGAGATACCAAGGCGTATGGAGTACGGAGTACGGAGTACAGGCTAAGAAAGAAATTTGATCGGCTACTCCGCATATATGCTGGATATGTTGTATATACTTAGAATATCCCACGTCGGATCGCTAGGTTGAGGTGGCATTGAAGAGTGATTATGGAGTACGGAGTATCCCCACGGCTGACAAGAATGGGAGGTCTCACAAAATCATGCGAGATGTAGCTGTCCTCTATCTCGCGAGAATACCGGGCGATCATTCGAGAAAACATGCCACGGCAATCGAAACTATGCCATCTTATCCCATACCTCGGTGTATTCTACCAATCTTGTAAGATATCTTGGTTTGCCTCGTTTTAATAGCCCGAAGAAAGAGTCGATCTCCCAGGTGATTCCGGAGATGACCCGCTCAAACCGCTCCAAGGGGGAAAAAAGCAACTGTCGAATCCCAGCCTCCCCGTGGTTCAAACACCAATGATTACTCCGTGAAATGCCTTGTGATACCTGAGTCTCACCGCTCGGGCTGATCTTTCCTTTCCAAGATGCATACTCGGGGTTCTTGGCGACTTGATCTCCGACCAACTGCAGCTGCCCGTTACTACTCCGTCCACACTGATCTCCGCTGCCGGATTCGAGAAAATGATCCATTTCACGTCTGGTACGGAATCTTGGCGCTTAGCGGTAACACAGGGGGGTATCACAAATAGCATTATCTAGAACATAGCCTCCAGGGATATTGGGTAAAGTGTAAATGCACAACCATCCACGCAAAGTGTGATCAGTTGCTGAGATTCAAGGTCAAGCCAATCAAGCATGCGTATGCCGCAATACTGAGTGCAGTCAAGACTAACACCGCATTCCCACTGGTGCGGAATTTGTGCCGATGGATCCCATCCTCCCCTACTTCGGAGAAGAACTGCTTGTTGCCCTGCGAGCGGCGGAAGAGTCCAATAATGAGGACCCCCGTTCCATATATTGCAAATAGGGCCCCGATACTGTAGAACTCAGCTGTGAAGATCTTGAGCACCACAAGGGCAAAGGAGAACTGAGAAAGAGCGGTTCGGACATAGGCACCCTCGAAGGTACGTTGGGCTGCCCGCACCTCAACAATCTCATCTGAGGTCAGCACTGCTGAGCGGGCCCGGTGCATTCGCAGACGATAGCGATCCCCTGCACGACGCTGGGACAGTCAGACTACATGGTCAGGTAGGACAGGAGAGATAACGGAGATGAAGTATCCCAGAGCCCCAACAGGAAGTAAACATACCTCGAACATGGCAAGTAGTTGAATTCAAAAACTGGAGAGATTCGGATTAAGTCTTGGGATGATGTGCTGTGAGGCCAAAGGAATGAAGGGGAGAGCACTGAGGGGGAAACATACGGGTGACACCAGCCTCACGTGGCACTTGAGCATGGGACTGGGAACTTCATGAGATCCGATTCTTGCTCTTGGAGATGAGAGCTATGAATCGGCCTTTCTTCTGGCCTAGAGCGAGTTACTAAATATCCCACCAATAACGTCGAGTCGATTCCAATTTCTTGTCGGTCGGCAATCGAAACGACTCCCAACGAGGAAAAAGCGGCCACCGACGTTCCCCACACTCTCCAATATGATGTCGGTCTCTGCTCCGATCATATCTCTCAGCTTGCTTCTATCTTCTTTTCCCTTCGTCCACATCTCTGATACTCTCCCTGGGCCAATCTTCACGGGTGATATATCACAACTGCTCTGTGCGCTGTGATTGAGTATGGCGAAGATATTTGATGCGACGGAAGGTATTGGTTCTCCGCAGGGTCCCCCATGACCCCCACGCGGGATGTTGCGATGCTAACTTGAAGAAATAGTCGCAAAGCACAACACTCGCGAGAGCTGTTGGGTGGTTCTATATGGCAAGGTCTACGATGTACGGTCTCCCACTAGTCTCTTCGCTGCGCATTGTGCATAGCTCCCTGAACGGTCGACATCTGACTTTGATCTAGGTCACCGACTTCCTGAACAGCCATCCTGGAGGAGCAAAAATTATTCTGAAATTAGCAGGTCAAGATGCTACCGAAGAATATGATCCTATCCATCCGCCAGGTATATTAGAGGAGGAACTCAAGCCTGAGGCATGTCTAGGGACAGTCGATCCTAGCACCCTGCCGAGGGCGCAGGCATCATCTGAGCCCCAAGAAATTGAGGGTCCCCCGCCTATGGAGAATCTCCTCAACTTGGATGAGATTGAGGAAGTTGCGACTAAGCAATTGAGCAAGAAGGCCTGGGCTTACTATTACTCCGCATCCGACGACCAAATCAGCAAACGCTTCAATAATGAGGCTTACCGATCCATTCTCCTGCGGCCAAGAGTCTTTGTGGACTGCACAAATTGCGAATTGGACACAGTGGTTCTCGGTCACAAAATCAAAACCCCTATTTACGTGTCTCCCGCCGCCATGGCACGTCTCGGTCACCCGTCCGGCGAAGCTGGCATCGCGGAAGCGTGTCGTAGTTTTGGGGCCATGCAAATTATTTCCAATAACGCTTCTATGACACCGGAACAGATCGTCAAAGACGCGGCACCAGATCAGATATTTGGTTGGCAGCTCTACGTACAAGTTGACCGCAAGAAAAGCGAGGCGATGCTCGCACGCATCAACCGGCTCAAGGCGATTAAATTCATTGTTCTGACGCTTGACGCCCCGGTTCCAGGGAAGCGCGAGGATGATGAGCGAGCTGGGATGACCGGTTCGACCACCGCCGTGCCAAGCGGCGTGAAAGCCGCGGAGCGCTCGTCAGATGACACCCCCAATCCAACCGAAGGCTCTGGTGGTGTCGGCCAGCAATTGTTCGCAGGCACCGATCCCTCCTTGACGTGGACGGAAACCTTGGCTTGGCTTGCCACACAGACGAGCTTACCTATTGTTCTGAAGGGTTTGCAGACTCATGAAGATGCCTATCTCGCATCCCTGCACGCGCCCCAGGTCCAAGGTATCATTCTCTCCAATCACGGAGGACGCGCCATGGATACTGCTCCTCCGGCAGTTCACACCCTCTTAGAGATCCGAAAATACTGCCCCGAGGTCTTTGACAAAATCGAGGTGTATGTGGATGGAGGTATCCGTCGAGGCACAGATGCGGTCAAGGCTCTGTGCCTAGGCGCGAAAGCAGTCGGCCTTGGACGCTCGGCTCTGTGGGGCTTGGCAGCGGGTGGAGTCGACGGTGTTCGCCGAACGCTCCAAAGTAGGTTCCCTGAGTCTTTGGACTAATGACATTGCTGACTTTTCGGTAGTTCTGAATGATGAGATGAAGACGAGTATGCGGCTGCTCGGAGTGGAACGGGTCGATCAATTAGGGCCACAGCATGTCAGTATCTCTTTGTCGTGTTGTCTTTGAATATCCTAACCATTCCCTTAGATCAACACCCGGGTGACTGAGCAACAGATCTACAATGGTCCTCCCGGTCTGGAACCTCTCCGGCACGTCTCTCGTGCGAAACTGTAAGTTGAGTGGTTGTAATCAAGATTATATACTCCCCATGGGGAATTCCAGGTGTTCTATTATAATTTGATACTCCATCTGCTCCGTTTACATCTCTATTTGGATTCGAATTCATACGATGGAGTTGGTTTCTCTTGATCGAATGGCCCACTCTCGCCTCATCTATCTCCACTTCCACCCAAAAGACTCTTCTCGAAAGAAAAAAAAATAGTTTCCCTGGGAATCGAACCCAGAACCTTTCCGGAACATATGCGAGTCGCATTTGTTAACGGAAAATCATAACCGCTAGACCAGGAAACTGTTTGATGAAAGGGATTGCCAATCTTACATTGATGACTCTGAAATTCAAAAACCAGACGATCCGTTTACAGAAAGCACGAGTCAAGAAAATTGTCAATAGTTCCCCCGTAAAACCGCTCCACAGAGTCTTAAGCTGTCTATCTACAGTGATTGTTGATATTCGGTCTAGGTCGACTGGTCTTCCAGACTTGGTCAGTCGATTATCAGTTGTCTCCTCAATTCTCGGTATGGCTGATCACAGCTGCAGATGAAGTATTTCCCAAGACAGGGGATGCTCTGGTGGTTCAAGTATACGATATAGCACTTCAGATGGTCCAGGGTGGCAGCCTGATCTCTATCCTGTTCAAGGTGCGAGGCTTCTTTTGCGAAGCTTGGAATACAATTTCTATCCTCGCAGCTGGCGTAGATAAAAAGAGACATTTTGCTGCTCTCAGCCTTGCCGTGACTCCGTCCTCGTTTGACTGCTTGATATGCCAATATGTGGTGACTGATGGTACTGTTGGTAGGATGATGATTCTAGCTTCTTTCGTCATATCATGATTCTTCTCGGGGGGTTACTCTGAGCACCCAGCAATGCTACCAGCACTCGGTGCACTCGACCCTCTGTGCATGTAGCTCGCCGTCTGGTTCTATAGCCATTGTAGCATGACTACTTGGGTGACAATCTGTTTGTGGGTGTTTGGGGTTCTGAATATCAAGTCAGGCACTCCCATCTGGTGGATCATCCCATCAGTATACGGTATATATATATTCACACACGTAGACGTGGGATGAATTACCCAGACCAGCACAGAAATCAAAGACAAGTGAGATCAAATCAATAGTACGTCCCCCTCGCCCCCCTCCATACACCCCCCCCCCCCAAAAAAAAGAAAGAAAAGAAAGGATTTCCTGATCACTATCATCGGCTGAGGTTGAAGACTAACAACGAGCATCGACTTGCAGCACGCCGAATCGAGTCCCCCCCCCCTTCTTCTCCCCACTTCCCTGTCAAATACTATTCTCAAACTCTCCAACTGGCCATTTGACATCCCCTAAATTCATTTTCTCTCCAACAATCTCAAAATTCCCGGGCGCGTTTGGTCAGCCTTGAAGCTGGGACCTTGGTGTTCCCTTCTGAGCTGCCCGCGATTCAATCGATCTTTTCCTGCCCGCCAAGGTACACATACCCCGTCAAACGCCAGACTCTCAACGCCAGAAACACGCAGTGGCCACTTGCTCATACCGAGCAGACCTCGAATACCCAAGTTGATACCCTGCGATCAATCCATCGCCATGAACCAGACTACGCCATCGCCGAGTCCCGTCTCCAAAGCTTCGCCTGGCTCGAAACCGCCTCCCTCGCCCGCAGGCACAAAGCGAAAAAGAACCGCGACTGTTAAATACTATGCCGTCAAAGCAGGTCACAAACCGGGGATCTACTATGGCTGGAATGACTGTCTGGCCCAAATAACAGGTTTCAAGGGAGCAATCTGTAAGTGCGCCATCCCGCGATGGGAACCCCATTAGGCGTCCCCAATTTCGCCGGCAACGGACTGATACAAAACCCCAGTCCAATCCTTTCCCTCGCAAGAAGCAGCAAACGCCTTTTTGAATGGTACCAAGCCCCCAGCGGCCACATCGCAGAGCTCGAATACAAGATTTTATGGAATTCAACGGGGCCGGAATCCCGGTGTATATACAGATTGGACAACAGCGCAGGAGCAGATTCGCGGGTTTCAGCGTCCGCGGTATCGCAAGTTTTCCACCCGCGAAGAGGCAGAGGGGTTTGTACGGGAAGGACAGACGCAATCCCCAGCCGGCTTCGGCGTGGGAACGGCGCCCGCTGGGACAACGATTGAAAGACCCAAGGATGCCGAGGGGGTGGAATATGCACCTGGTGACGGCCCATTGCCGGCCGAGGCCGAGGATGGATTTGATCCGAATGTCATCTTGGACCCAACCACTGGCAAAGTGGTGTACAAAACTGTTCCTCAGATGACCGCGACAAAACCCCAATTAACAGGCATACCGGGAATGCTCCGGATATACACAGATGGAAGTTCATTAAGGAATGGCACCCCTTTAGCATCGGCCGGGGTGGGGGTATACTTCGGGCCCGGCGATTCAAGGTTCGTACATCAGGGCTGTAGCATGTTCTCTTGGTTACCGATCATTCTAACCCCCGTCACTTGTCCCAGCAGAAACGTATCGGAGCCCCTCAAAGGCAATCGTCAAACGAATCAGCGTGCGGAGCTGACAGCGATCCTTCGGGCCATTGATATTGCTCCTCGGCATCGAGATGTCACCATCATCACCGACAGCCGATATTCAATTGACTGTGTCACCGTGTGGTTCATCAACTGGCGACGCAACAACTGGATGACTCGGGACAAGAAACCAGTTGAGAACAAGGATCTGATTGAATCAATCCTGGTCAAAATCGAGGAACGCAATGATCTCAAGGTCAAGACCTTGTTTGAATGGGTCAAGGGTCATAATAAAGATCCAGGTAATGAAGAGGCCGATAAATTAGCAGTCAATGGGGCCCAAAAGGGAGTGTCTGCTAAGGCAGAGGCGCTGGAGGTTGCCCAAGAGGTGCCCGATGAAGTGTTGGAGGATTTTTAGGCATAATCCTTTGCGCCAATAATGAAGCATGAGAATAATCCTTCCACAAGGCCTTTTGTTTCACCTTCAAAGTGGTATTTTCTACCTACGAGTAGAGGTAGACAGTACTCCGTACCCAACCCATCTAACGAGAGTGCCAAGAGAGTGATTGTTTTCGGCTGAGATCTTTTCTTTTCCCTCTTCCCCTTTCACATCATCTTCTCATCTCTCAAGTCTTGCGAATGTTTCCTCTGATCGACTGTTTCCAATTTACTCAGATGATCTCACTAATCGCATCTAAGGGAATCCAAATTATGATTCAATAACATTCGCTTGTACCGTTTTCTCAATTCGCTGATAGATTACAACCTCTATCAGGCACTGGATCTTGATCGGACTCGGCTCAGTTCATGATTCATTTCGGCTCCTATCCTGTAGATTCAATCCTTTGATCAAAATGCCGACACTCGCCCTCATCAATTTCAACATCGTCTGCGCAACGCTCGGAGGATTCATCTCCCTCTTCGGTCTAGTGTCTTACCTTTGCAAGGAGCAGTTCTACCTTTCTGAAGCATGTACGTTCTCGGCTCCTCGTGAATACCTTGCACACTATATTGATACTAGATTAGTGATCTCCCTGCTAGCTGGAGTGCTCTTCTCCCCCCATGCAGCCAATTTCATCAGACCAGAAGAGTATGCACTTCACTCCGAGCAGAACCTCGAGACAATCACATTGCACTTTACCCGCCTCGTTCTGGGAGTCCAGCTAGTTTTGGCCGGCGTCCAACTCCCAAAACGGTACCTTCAGATCGAATGGAGGAGCCTAGGATTGCTTCTCGGCCCAGGCATGGCTGCCATGTGGATGTGCAGTAGTCTCCTGATCTGGGCGATGGTCCCGAATTTCAAGTTCCTCCATGCTCTGGTTGTAGGCGCTTGCGTGACTCCAACCGACCCCGTACTGTCCAACTCAATCGTGAAGGGCACGTTCGCTGATAAACATGTCCCTCGTGAGCTGCAAAGGATTATTATTGCTGAATCTGGTGCCAATGATGGCCTCGGCTACCCATTCCTTTTCTTTGGAATTTATCTCCTTCAATATACGGGGATGGGAAGTCAAGCATATAGCGGTGGTGCGGGGAAGGCCATGGCATTGTGGTTCTATGAGACGTGGGTGTACGTTATTCTTTTGAGCATGATCTATGGGACATTGATCGGCTGGATTGCGAGGAAGCTGCTGCGTTGGGCAGAGGAGAAGCGTTACGTTGACAGAGAGAGCTTTCTGGTGTTTGCCATTGCCCTTGCAGTAAGTTGGTTTGAACAGCATAGTGATGTCCTTTGCTGATACCTGGAGATAGCTTTTCATCGTGGGAACTTGCGGTATGATTGGGACAGATGATTTACTCGCTTGTTTCATTGCTGGGAATGTGTTCACACAAGAGTACGTCACTCTGCCATGGACTAGATAGCATGATGTTACAAGTGCTAAACGAGACAGTGACTGGTTTCGTCTTGAAACCATTGACGATTCCCTCCAACCGACAATCGACATGCTTCTAAATCTGTCTGTCTTCATGTGGTTTGGAGCGGTTTGCCCATGGTCATCGTTCTTGAACAGTGATGTGATTCCCATCCATCGGCTCATTTCCCTAGGTATCTTGATTCTCTTACTCCGCCGCCTCCCAATTATTCTCGCCACGCACAAATGGATCAAACAGATTGAGCTCGTTTCTCAGGCGGCGTTCGTCGGCTTCTTTGGCCCCATTGGAGTTGGCGCTATCTTCTACTTATCGATCAGCCTTGAATTTCTGCGCAAGATCGAAGTCGATGGTGAAGTTCCAGCGGATGTCAAACAGGTCATGGAGACTATTCAGGTTGTGGTCTGGTTTTTGGTGATCTGTAGTATCGTAAGTCTTCAACCAAAATAAGGCAGTCTCTTATTCCCCCCCTCTCTCTTTCTGACTATCCTCGGATTCCAACCAGGTCGTGCATGGACTTTCAGTCCCTGTCGGAAAAGCCGGATATCACCTACCAGCAACCATCTCCAGCGTGATCAGCACCAGCACCCACGATGATCATGAACCAATTCCCATATCGAACATCAGCCACACGCACAGCACGGCTATGCCTCTCACCACGGGGGAAGATGTGAGCTACCGAAGTCGTAAGCGTGGGTTTCGTGGTGAAACCCTTCACCCGCTATTCTTCGGTATTAGTCGTTCGGTGATCCGTTCACGCTCACCGTTGAATCAGCCTGACATTGGGGAGCCACATGAGCCAGAGAGACCCATAAGTTTGACGATTCAACAGACCAGAAGCGGCGAGGATAAAAGCTAGCCCGTATATCTGGGGCTTTGATGACCTGTTGCACTTGCAGACGTGGTCAATACAGGCGCTACATTTTCTCTAGCTGTGGACGTCTGCTCTGGGCATGGTTACATGTACATAGCGTATAAGATTCTAGTACATAGGTACACAGATAGTGTGCATCGATCTTTGCCATAGTAAGTAATCACAGATGAATCCACACCATACTAGGATCGCGAAGAATAGGTACTTTATACATGAAGTAGATTGATATAGGCGAAACCCAAAAATGCAAAATCCACAGCTTGATGTCTGATTTATCAACAAATTCTAGCACGATGCCCATAGTCATCACGTAGGATGCATTCCCTGGTTGCCTTGCTACAAGAGAAGAATAACACAGGCAAAAAAAAGGGAGGCGATATGATTGGTATTAGATAGATTCAAAGATGTGTTTTTCACAGCATAACAGCAACTTGACGAATTTGTGTCTCAATTTGTTAACCAAGAGAAGTTGCCCACTCATCCACAAAGCCAGGGTATCATACTTGATTCTTCGATCCTCAAATCATCGATTTTTTTTTATTATCATTCACTCAATATCGTTACACGTCATACTAAAAAGCAAAATGAAAACACCCTTGATGAACCTGCATCCAGATCATGGACTAATGGGATTCCGTATCTCTAACCCCCGTTACAATGGGGTTTAGACGAGATCACAATCAAGCCAGTCCAGCATGCAGTTCGCGAGCCCGACGAGACAGAGGCGCAATAAGCCGAAGGATGTGGTCGTGCGGGTTGCGATCGACAACTGACATGTACAGGGTATTCAGGCGCTGGCTGATGATATCCAGAATGCGTGGAGCAACTTCGCGGAGGTCGGTATCCTATCAAGTCACCATATTAATGAAAATTTCTCCGAAATGTGAGATAGGATAATAACATACTCTGGGGTTCACGTTTTGAAGAACCACCTCGAGCCAGTGGAGGCGCTGACCAATGTTGGTCTGCATAGCAGAGGTGACAGCAACGGCCACGGACAACATCACGATCGCAGGAAGTCGGGACAGGTAGGCCGGAGACACATGGACAAAGAATTTGTCAAATAAATCAGCTTGCTGGCTAGATTGAAGCCACTAGAAAATATGACATAAGCAAGAGTATTTCAAAACGGAAATGATTCCAAACCAACCTTGATGGTACCCTCCTCGAAGTGACCAGCATTGATAAGTTGTGCAATATCGCCCAGTTCGGTTTCCTCGAGGGATCGTGCGGCAGGGGCAGGAGCTGGAACCCCAACCTGAGCTGGAGTAGATTGGGGCTGAAGCTGAAGCACAGCCTGAGACAATGGCTGTGGCATGCGTACATGGTTCTCGCTTGGGCGTCCAGTAGAAGAGCGCTGGTGAGAACTCGAGATCTCGTGCGATGGGCTCTGAGTCTGCTGGATCTGGTGACCCTGGTTCGCGGCTAACAAAGCAACAGTCTTGGACAACCCACGGAGGACGGTGGACATCTCCTCAATCTTTGCCTGATCACTCAGACGCTGGGCCTCATAGTGCTTGATCTGTGCCTGGAAATGACGTTCCATGTCTGACTCCACCTTCTTCGTGGTACGTGCCAAACTCTCAATCATAGGAGCAATTGAAGACTGCATGACTCGAGTAACTTCAGTCTCAATGTGAGGCGCGAGTTTCTGTGCGACTGAGTCAGAGACGGCCTTGACCACAGGTGGCTGCTGCATAGCATTGATGATCGCCTTGGGAAGTATGTGTCGCAACTCCTCGTTGAAGGCACCTCCAATCTGCTGGGAGATAGCGCCGTGTAGTTGTTTGTTAACTGCAGCAGAGGTGGCATCAGTGATAACAGGAATCACATCTGCCTGGATACTGCTTGAGACAATGCGAGTCAAGTTCTTCTCGACGTTGTCGGAGAGCGTGCTAGAAACCAAGCGCAACACCTGGTCTTGCTTGGCAGACGAGGCAGCATCCCAGCTGCGACGCTCCTCGTCGAAGCGACGGTGGAGGTTCTCGAATTCTTGGCCAAGACTCTTGTTGAACTCGTTTGATACATTGCCCTGCAAGGCTTGGATGTGTTTATTGAAGGCCTCATTCGATAAACCAAAGCCAGGCAGCCCAGATTGAAGCCCAGCAGGCACCGCTCGATCGGAGGCTTGCGTCGCACCCATCGTCGCAGTAGAAGAAGCAAGAGTTTCAGGATCTTTAGCAGCAGATGGGACTGGAAGAGGTTCGACACCGGTAGTGGCTGAGGGCTCCTTTACCTTGGCAGCTTCGGCCGCCGCCGCCGCCGCCGCCTTCTTCTTCTTCTTCTTCTCCGCCCTGTCAGCCACAACGGGTGCAGCTGCTAGCTCACTAGGCTCGTCTTTCCTCTTGGACAACTTGATAGGCGAAGGATTACGAGAAGGAGTGACGCCAGAAGCAGATTCTCCAATCTCCGCTTTCTTTGTCAATTCCTTGGGAGCAGCGCGAGATTGAATTGAGACCGTGTCACCGTTCACGGAGGGCTCATCAGTGGCGTACGTCGGGAAAGTTTGAAGATCGCTTATCTCGATCAAACCGTGCTCCATTGCATCAATAGGACGAATGACCTTGTTATCTGTAGTCCAGCCCAAATCCTCCTTTTTGATGTTTAAGCAAGTAACACCTCGCGAGTGCATCACGTACAGCTCAAACAGAGAGGTGTCCTCAGTGCCGCGCTTGTCAGTAGCGGACTTGGTAATAGGAAGAAGCTCCAGGCTTCTCAACTGACCCTTAGAACCGAGAGAGATCTCCCGAATTCCACTTAAGCAAGCCGTAGACTCAGGCTTGGGAAGAGTGTTATCCTTATCGTTGAGGTCTCTGATGTAGGTTGCCTGCGACATCTGGGGCAGATTATACCGAGGAGCCGAAAGATGAGCAAAGTAGATAGAGTTACGCGTGGGGTGACCCACGACGATTACTCCTGACGATGGATGATAAGCTACGCTGCAGATGGCGTCAGACTCGTTCTCGTGTGGGAACTTCAACTCTTGCACGGCCTTGCCCAGCCCAATATCCCAGAGCTGCAAGGTGTGGTTCTGTTTGAGTCCGACCAACACATAACGGAGCGCCATAGATCGCGAATAAGCGCGAAGCTTATCGAGGAAAAGGACCGAAGTGGGCCAAGACTTTTCAGTTGGGGAGCCAGTGACAAAGGTAGCCAAGGGGACCCGAATCTCGACAGGAGCAGGTCCTTCCACCAAGCTTGCGTCGTTGAGCATATCATTGATATCCCAAAAGCGCAGTCGGCCGGTCTTATCCAGGGAGGCGATGACAGAATCATCATCACTGAAAGCAAAGTCTTTGCCGGCTTTGCCAGTGGAGATCTTCAATGCACGCTCCTTGAAGAATTTCTCGGTGTTCACTGTGCGCTGAGCACCAGAAACACCGTAAACGGGGTTCATTGCTGCCTTGGGCGAAACAAGGTAGATATTCTTGCCCCGACCAATGGCAAACAAGTTAGTGTGACGAGTGCTCCGCTTAGCCCGCGTTTTCAGCTGGCCACCAGAGGTGTTCTCGTCCGAGGCTGGGAAAGGCGGGAAGATCAGGCTCTCGCTTTCCAAGGCATCCACATCAAAGAAGTCCTTCCCAGAATGGGAGATCAAAGCCCAGTATACGGAGCCGCTGACTCCAATGCCGAGTATGGCCTGTACTTCAGAATCGCCACCTGCAGAAGGAGCTGTACAAAGGGCGACATTGAATACCCGATCACGGGTCGAGCGGAACACCTGTCGATCACTGCCATCGTCCTGTCGAATAATTCTGATCCCGCCAGTTTTGGCGAGCGCGTACACAATGTAATCAGACGTTGCTGCAGTCAATGAACGGTCAAGCTGATCAAATTCCTTTTTCAGACGAGCGATATCCATCACGTCGTCATCGCGGAAGGTAGCAAGTTTTCCAGATGCAGGTTTCACAGCGATGGAGATAAAAGGCCGCATAGGGAAGTTGTGAACTGAGACAACTCGCTCTTCTTCCTTCTCGGCACTATCTTCTGCACTCTCCCAGCTATCTGCTAAAGCCTCGGTATTCTCGGTAGCTTTCTGGGTAAGGGGGACTGTGGAAGCCAATGGTTTCTTCGCGAGGTCGTCGATCTGCGTCACACCAACCTCGTGTTCGGCCTCAGCAGCAGTTTCGCGCAAATGACCAGTGATCGATGGAAGGACTGCTTCGGAAGACTCTTCCGGCGCAGTGTAGACAGCAGCTGGCCCTTCCATGACAACCTGAGGCTCATCGCCACTGAGAGAGCGACCGATCTCATCTACGAGGCGACCGACAACTTCATTCACAGCTTCTCGCTGGCCATCATTCAAGATTGGCGATTGAATTCTCTCCCTAGAGCCTGCAACCTGGGGCGCATTCGAGGACTCCAGTTGAGCAGAAGCATTGATGTTTTGCTTCTGCGAGGATTCGACAGCTGGGCTCTGGATGCCAGAGGTTGTTTGTGGAGACTTGTTACGGGGAGAAATAGCGGCCAACTGATCAAAGGGATTGACATAGGTAAACATCGAGTCTTTCGAGCTAGGCGATGCGACCGTTTCCGGGTGCGCAGGCGCCTTGGGACTCTCCTCCACAACTTCCATGAAAACGCTCTTAGATGCCTGATTCTGGGATTCATCAACAGCCTGCATATATGGTGCGTGCTGGGATGGAGCCAGCACTGAGGATTCTGCAACAGGAGGGCCTGTCTGAGAACGGTTTAGCAGGCGAAGCAACATGTCCTGTGTGTTCTCATTAGGGCCCTCGGGCTGTCCAGACTGGAATGGCCGGGCGGGACCAGCCGATGCAGCAGCATGGACCGCCCCAGGGGCCGCAGGAGCTGACGGGCCAAATAAAGTAGCAACTAAGTCAGACGCGGAAATATTTCGTCCATGTGACGAGGAAGTGCCCTGGGTTGGGGGAGACTGGACGTGCTCGGGAACTGCGGCAGGGGCCTGCTGCTGAGGGGAAGCACCGGGGCGCTGGCTGAACTTTAGGAGATTCAAAAGGTCCACAGAGCCCGGGTTGGTGTGCTGCGGCTGCGGTTGCGACTGTTGAGCCCATTCGCCCCGGGGAGTAGACGTGTTAGGACTCAGGATATCGGAGCCCTGACGAGGGGGGAAATTCATCGGGGAAGTACTTTGAGTAGTCGAGGACACCGATGGGTGTTGGTATCCATGCGACTGAGGATGGGGGTAGCTCTGGCCATCGTATGGTTGCTGCTGAGAATGCGGCGGGAACAGACTGGGCTGGTAATACGATTGGCGCTGAGTCTGAGAGTTGTCCTGGCCAGGAGTATTTGAAGGTGAAGGACGGGGTCGGATGCTGGCCAAAAGAGCCTGGAGATCAGTGGGGGTGGACATTTCTGCCGTCACGCCGTGGTTACAGGCGACCTCCGCCGATAGATTCCAAGCTTTGCAGAGCTCTCAGAAGCTCCCTTTCGAGAGGGACAGAGTACTAGAATAGAAGTCACAAAAGCGAGAAGAGGCAACAAAAGAGCAAATTAGAGATAAGTGCGAGAAAAGAGAGATGAGATTGAAGAATGTGGTGAAGCAAAGACGAAGGGTGAAGGAGAGAAGAACTCTGGGTAATATTGTTCAAGCCGTGGGTGTGGCTCAGGCTGCCGAGCTGTGGCACAATGTGGCTAGTGTGGTTCTTGCCCGACTCGCGTCATTCCAGAAACGCATTACATACTATTATTTCTCACCTAGACCCCACGCACTCTCACTGGCAGAATCCGAAGGTGCAGAGCTCATCAGTCCATCAACTATTCAATATCCTCAAATAACATCTGTTGTTCACCTATCTCTGCGCTCTTCTATCGGCAGGCAAGCGCCCGCAAGCCCCATCATGTTCTGTCTACGAAGGTAAGAGAAACATTTGCGCAAGCAAATCACCAACTTGAAGGCTCACAGCTAATGCCATCATCTCATATTGCAGCTGGCTGCCTCTCCTGTTCATTCCGACCAACGCATCCCCACTCTTCATTATCTCATTTGTTGCGTTAACATATGTCATCCATCGGCCATGTATCTACTGCTCAGCGCTACTCCTGATTCTCTTCGTCTCATCATGTCACTGGTCTGATCGCTGTATCTTTGATCTTCGGAGTAACTGGTTTGCCCCACGATACAGTTCAACGCCTGGCAATTGCAGCGCTATCCCAGGAAACACAACCTCTGAAGCGACTGTTTCTAGTGAGGACCTGACAGGCTTTGTCTTCGATACTGTGAACTCCACAGCCAAAGCATTGGCTGGTGCAGCTATTGAGAGCGTGCAACAGCGATTTACCCCTAATGGGATGGAGTCAAGATCTGACGAATGGACAGGAGTCGGATTGGAATGGATGCGTAGCCTGCTGGGGAGACGGGAGTGGACTCTCCCCTGTGTGGATGTCAAGATTCGGCTATGAGAAGCGTAAAAGTTTTGGTTAGACATAACTCTCCTGTTGATCCCTCAGGTAGGGGTTTGTCTTCATATTCACACCTCCAATTTCTTCTTTCCTCGTGTTTTATTTTAATCCCTTGACTGTGCAATATTTCCCTAGGAGATTTATGAATAATCAATGTTACCACCTAGGCAATATATCCAGGTACCTGTCAATCTTGTTCAATGGCCAATCATTGAGCAACCCTTATATACTTTCACTGGTGACAAAAATTATTGAACCGGTGGATGGACATTCCAAGTGGTAGCCACATGTGATATTCTAAAAATAGTCCGTTCAATAGCAGAAGATCAGCCTAGATATACACATCGTATATGCCTCCATTGCCTTTTTTTCGTATATGTTCTGCTAACCAGCGATGTACAACATAGTTGTGAAGCCTATATCTATCCACGAGCCCAAAGGACCTAGGTAGGTGCTAGTTGGCCAAGCTGAAACGAAGGAAGTTGTATTTTCACCTAGGAAATATTGCGTTGCTATATATGCTCTGAGGAGAAGCTCAAACAATGACATGAAACTTCGAAATTCCTTTGGAACTCACCGTTCAGTGCCAAGGGTATGGAAATCACCTCAAGGATGACTCGGGATCCTCACCGTCATTATTTGATACTGGACAGATACCAAGGGCAATGAGCACGTTGTCAAGCATTGGAATACAAGCAACACATGAGCAGATCTAGATGTAGATCTTAGTGCTTCTCCAGAAGCAACAACAATAGAGGGAGAAAACCAAATACCTGGCTCATAGAAGTTGTCAAGCACTTTTGCAGAGCAGCTGGATCACCATTGGTGATCGCATTGGCAATGCAAGTAAGCTGGGCAGTCAAGTTCAGACAAGCAGCAAGACTACATGCCTCGGGAAGCTGCCGGACGAGATCGAGATTTTGCTGTAGTACTATGTGTATTCTAGATGTTAGTACTCGGGCTCATCTGTGCTTCTGGAGAACTGAATCCAAAAGGAAAAGGGGGTGGGTGGGGGGGGGGGGGGGGGGGGAGGGTAATGTACAGGCGTGATGGGTATGAGTATTATTAGCTACAGGACACGTCCCTGTAACCGAGGTCAACCCCGAGATGAAGACAATGGCAATGTGGAAACGCATATCCCAATTGACTTTGTTTTATAGATAGAATCGACAACGGTAGGTTGAGCTTGGGTATTGACAAGGTCACAAAAGGATCACCCGGGCAGCCATACTGTTATTGGGTCCCATGGCTGTTTATATACAATCAAGAGCTTCTAAGATTTTCAGAGCCAGAATTATCAGACGAGTGCAAGAAAAGATACACATTCGGCTTGCAGCATGAGTGTGCTCCTTCGTCGGGTGTCACACTCGTGGCCAATTGATACGGGAACACAGAAAAACGAGAAGATCAATGTGGTGACACCGGGTTGCATTAGAGTGGCTGTCTTTCCCCGTGGTCCATAACGGGATACGCACATCGCATCAGATGCTACCTACGAACCTATGTACGCAACATAAAAAGCTCGGGTGGTTGGGGAGGATGGACGGAATCACACGAATGGACCTATCTATAGTCTGTGCCAGGAGATTGGCTCGATCGCCCATGACTCGAAAAATGGAGAGATGGCTCGCTGGTTATTTGATATGGATTACACTAAGTACATGGTGAGAAGATATTTAACAATTGAACATAACACGAATGCCGGCACGGCAGTGTCTGAACAGACATTGGGCCAGGCAGATCAGAACACCTGTATCTGAGGGTACTCGCACAAAGAAAGAATGTAGAGCAAAAGGTTGACTGGAAGGAGTCACAACACAGGACATGGCCACCGAAGTAGCAAAGGATGATAGATGGATCGTGAAACATAACTCAGGAAAGATGGGGTATCATAACTTCGACAGTCCCAGTCCAAGAGAAGTCCATGATATAGACTCGTAACAAACATGAGAAGATTAATGTGTCGTCAAAAGGAAATATTAGAGATGCTAAATTTCACGCGCAAGAAACCGAGGCAAAGTCATAGATATCGCAAATGGCATAACTTTCAGATCAATTGTAACCACCCCCCACAGGCAGAGGCCAGTCATCTTCGGTGATGCTACTCCAGAAGGTCCAGACCCCAGAGACAGCAAGAAGGGTGAACAGAGTCTCAAATAGGGCTCCATTGATCTTGCCTTGAGAAGCTTGGCACAGGTGGGTGCTGATCACATAGTTGAATATTTGACCAATTGCGAATAACAAACCCGCACCAGTGAGATATACTGTTGCGCCATTAGCGGGTGTTGATTCTCTTTCCCTGTTTCCAAGGGGAATACTTACACATTGGTCGAAACTCGCCGAGGATTCGGAGCACTAGCACAGCTTCCAGGATGTAGAACAAAACCACGCAGATGAGTGGGAAAAGTTGATACAGGACGTAGAGGGCGATATTGCGATTTGGGGGATCATGACTCGCTTGGAAATGCCCTGTCCAGTCGAACCCGGTGTCCAAGGCAATATATCCTGTACCAATAAAGAGGACAGCCGCGGATGCGCAGATGAGACCAATGGACGCCGGGGTGCCATCGTCAAGTAATTGGAAGCCGACGAGGGCGTTCATTAGAAGAACCCAGCAAGTAGCAGTGATTGCGGCGATATGTACCGCAGAGAACCCCTAGGTGTTTCCGTTAGCCAACACCATCAGGGATTCTAGAAGAGATCTTACCTTGCGAACCGCGTCGCTCAACGGAAAGCCACCCACTGTGAAGATTTCGCAGATCTCAACGATGATGAAACCAAGCAAAAACAATTGCATTTCCCTAATTCGTAATGTGAGCGTAGATTTCGTCGCTAGAAGAAGCTGCCCTTACCTCCGACCGACAGCAGCGTGCTTCTTGTCCGACCTCCATATCATACCCACAGTCAACACAATAGCAATGAACGCCAGCAAAATCGAACCTATCACATATGAGCAACCCTCCTCGCATGATTTATTCCCAATCATATCGGTCTTGGATTTGCAGATCGTACCTAAGTTCCGAAGGTGTCTATCCCCACTCAAAGAGATGCCGGTCAGATCGCACGCGTCGAAGGCAACAGTCGCAGTTTCATTGGTGAAAAGCTGCACGCAAAGAATATAGTTAGTAGGGGGTTCTATAGAAGTATCAGACTCCAAATGGATCTCACTTACATTGCAGACCGGAAGTGTTGAGTCGCGACAGAAGTCCTGTCATACAGGTGTGTGCGGTCAGTATCTGCCCATTGGGCGGAGGATAGTCTCCATGTCGACCAACTTTGTCAGCACTTACGTGGAAATTGCCGAATTGCGTTGACCCCATGGCGAATCAAGGCGCGGTTCAAACCAGAGTTGAAGGCCGAGAAGGGGGGGGGAGAGAGAAAAGTCGAACGACTGACTTGCAGAGACTGTTGTGATTTAACCAAATTCGATCTGGGAAGTCCCTGAGCCAGCGCGGAGGACCGATCGAGATCGACGGCAGATCTCACGATGATGAAAGCAGGGACGTGAAGTTGAGTAACGAGAGAGATACAGCGCAGATTCAAGGTTGAATTGTGTAAAGAGGATCGAGAAGTGATACCCGGGGGTTACTCGAGGGGGCGCTAGTGTGGCTTAGAGCCAAAACATCAGGATTCTCTGATATGGGAGACAAGAAAGATGCAAATTCCAGGTAATCCAGGCAATTCGGAGGAGAGAAAGATTTCATGGGCAATAGTCACTAAGAATAGACCATCGTCTCCGCCTACTTATTATTTTCATCTACTATATAATGTATGGAGATGTGCAGAGAGCACAGACCGGTCTTCTGTGTGGATACTTACAGCTATCCCTATAGCTAGGACTATTGAATTTGATTTGCTTTTTACTTGAACTCGCCTTTCTCTTTTATGGAAAGGTGGACTTCGCCCTTGCTGAAGACAAGATGGTCGCCAGGTCGACCACAAGTCCAGCCACCAGATATATCCGAACGTTTACTCCACATAGAGAACCCTTGATGCAAGATGTTTCACACCTATCATCCCCTTCACTCGTCTAATATTATTCTTCCCCAGTGTTCGAGATGGTCAATTTCCTTAATCCCCATGTAGTCCATGCCCTTCTGGCCGTACAAGATCCGATCAAGCAACGCTCGAACACCCCAAGGGCTTAACATACATCCTCAATCACCAACTTTTGCCCATCATGCTCACCCAGATCAAGCTTCAATGTACGCCCAAACAGTTCAAGAAGCATCTCGAAACAAACCTTGGTAATAGCTGGATCGTACCGACCCTTGCTAAGCTCATCCCGGATGAAGGCATCTGAATTAGTGTTCTCGTCAGCATATCGGGATCCAATATAAGTGGGCTATTTAACTCACGCTGAGCCCAAGCGACCTCGTAGAAGCTGAACAGAACGCCCTTCTCATGCAGGGTCTTGCGAATGAGGTCGCGTCCCTCGGGTGGAACGTGATTATCGTTTTTGCCGAAGATCTTGAGGTAGTGTTGAGCGATTGAGCGAAATAAACAGGAATCCAGCTGCTCAATAACAGCCAAAAAAGAAAAGAAAAGGGAGGAAAATTGAGACATACCATCAGCAATTCACCCTTGATATCCCCAGCTCTCTCCAAGCTATCATCGTTCTTGCCCAGAGCAAGACTCTTGCTGTGGATATCGGTGGCAAAATAACACACACTTGCCTTGACCCGGCTATCTAGCGCACAACGATATGCTAGATGGCCACCCAGACACATGCCTGTTGCACCGATTTGGCCGTTACATGTTGGTAGCGAGAGCAGATAATCTACAGCAAGACTAGCGTCTTCATCATAAGCTGCTAATTTCTGAAGAACAGTCAGCGTGGGACATTGAAGCATATCGGGGCAATAACACCAATACATGCAGGCATTTCATTTACTTACCTTGCCAATCTTCCATGCATTGCCCTTGTCAGTGTCCTCTGCGTCATACTTCAGAGGTTCTGGGCCAGTGAATTCATGGTAGCTCGAAGGAGCCGCGCAGATGTAGCCCTGGCCTGCGATCTGGCGCGCAAAGCGTGCCACAGGACCGGTTACTGCAAGTCAATATGATGAGTGAGGGTGCTCAGCCGTGATCACATTTGTGGGAGACACAAACCCTGATAGATCTCACTGAAGACCACGACGCCGGGAAATCGAGCTTTGGGATAACCTGGGATGGTTGGATGAAAGATATAGATGCCTAGCAATTCGTTAGAAAGGATAGCGTCCAATACTATTCGCTTTGGAAAAAAGAGCTGCTAGTGATACGATAGGAACCATAGCATACGTACGCATCTTCCCATGTCCGTCCGCTTTGGTGGGAACGTCATAGTGGGATTCCTGGATTAGCATGATGTATCTTCTTTAGGTCTGAGAAGTGTGAGTATGTTGTAATTGAACAGCAAATTCAATTGGACGAATACAGTGCTACAGCTCAGCGGCGAAAGCATTATCGATAACACGCGGGGCAGTCATGTGCTGATACTGCCCCAGTGTCTCAACAGTCAAGTGTTGGTCATACACTGAAAGTTGCCCAGCGCACAATGTAAATGTGAAAATGCGACTCTTTGAGCTGGAGATTGTTTTCAAATCAAGGTAATTTGTCAGACAGTACAAACTGAGACTGGAACAAGAGATTTAGGATACATAGATAGATCGTGTCTTAGCCTCACCAAAACAGCTGGCTTCATTATCGGTGCAGGTATTAATCTATTTAACATTTTATACATAGAATATTGCAAAGCTGTTTGTTTGAATAAGAGTTTGATCAAAAATCGAACAGGAAAGAAAAATTCATGGGTTCTCAACACCCGAGTCCACGACAAAGTGAAGCGAATGCAGCGAGCTGCGATTAAAAGATGTACTATGGATGTACAGTCAGCCATAGACAATAATAGAGCGTAGCAATTGAATTCACTCACAGGGATGAACAGGTAAGGCACCTGGCGTTCATACTCGAGCCAAGTCTCCCCGTACTTGGTGCGACATCGCTGAATATCACGAAGAGCACGGTGGCTGATCATGCAAGCAAAGAACAGGGGATAGAACCAAGGGAACGGGCTTGAGAAGCCGGTGATCAAACCCCAATTCAGGGCGAAGTAGAGATCACATGTATAGTGAATCTTCCGAGCCTTGCCATCTACACAGCCGTTAGCATAAGGGGTTGTTAAATTTGCAACACGTAGGATGAACTTACACCATCCGTCCACAAGAATCTTTGAGCCATCAGCGGCAGTAAGAGTCTTGGGATTCTTCAATGTTTGCCAAGGAAGTTGGGGGAATGTGTTGCGAGTCACCATGGTGCCACGTTCTTGTTGACGGAAACGATTCTTCTGGCTGTTGGTGGTATCCCACACCCAATAGACGAACAGATATGCGATGTAAAGGAAGGCAAGGAAGTAGCGGTTCCAGCGGTATTCGGCAGGGTCGTGGTTAGCGAGGTAAATGGTGCAGTGGCAGTAGCTCAGAGGCACACCCGCCAAGTTCCAGAAGATTAGCATGAAGCCCCATTTCTCGTAGTACATATCCCTGTGAGATGTGAGAAAGGTAATCTTCGAAAAAGTGAAAAAGAAACTTACCAAGTGGACACAATACACTCCTCGCCCTTGGAGCAGGCATTGGCGTAAAGGAAATGAGCCATAACGAGGAACATGACTTCACCGGAGATATACCCGTACATCTCCCACTGACGGGCAGCAGCACCCATAGACAGGCCTAGCAGAATGTACCAGGGTAGGCGAACCTCAAAGAACATCTTGAAGTCGAGAATCTTGAACATACGGGGGTTGAGTTCGGCACCCATGAAAAAGTCATAGATTGGATACCCGGTCATACGGTGTTCCGCACCGCGCGCCAAGGCGGAGAAGTAGGCAATGAAGGAGACGATGTATCCAGAGAGGATGGCAACGCTGAGCAAGGGGCCAAACTCGTCAATGATAGTGTACAGCTTGAAGTACCCAGTGACATGCGCAAGAAGCGCCAGTCCAATACTAGTGTAGAAAGACCATACACCAGAACAGTAATATGGCAGCTGCTTGCCACCCATGTGCGGTAGGGGGCGTCCAGAGACGCTCACGCCAGGAAGAAGTACATAGCAGGCACCCTCGAAGATGAAGAAAACCCAGTAGATAGTCCATGCCTTGACAGAGGGGAAAGCACCGGTGTAAACCAGGTTGACCAAGTGAGCAAAAAAGTCGACATAGCTCTCGTTCTCTGCCGGGCGAGGGAACTTGCCATCATAGTAGGTGGCACCAATCCACATGTAGTACATCAGCATGGGGAATCCAATCATCATCGATAGTACACCCCATGATCCACCAAATTCGAAATGTCCGCTATAATCCACCTTAGGATCGAGACCTTCCTCCCAACCGTCCACTATACGTGACTTAGACTTGGGGGTGGTAGTCTTGCCATTGACTACGGCCTTCACCGGAGTATGTTCTTCCTCGGTTTTGGCTTTTCCCGAAGTGCGACGGCGGGTGGCGGACTTCGATCGCTCTAGGGAAGGGGTGTTGGAGGTCTCGTTCTCACTTCCCTCGACGACAGAGGTGTTTCGAGTAACACGGCGGCCAGGGGTTTCAATAAAACCGGGACGATCCATTTTTCTAACATAAAAGAGAACACGATATTAGCTTGACAAAAGTCAACACACCAAAAGGTCGGGGGATTGGCATTGAGTCTCTTGAGAACACTCAGGGTGCGAATACGTCGCAACTGAAATCCGGTGGGAACTACTCACTTGGGGGTCTTCCCCGTTTGAGAGCGGGTTAAAGTCATGGTCGCTTAATCCGAGGACCAAGGTCCCAATTGCAATTGAGGGTGAGGAGAGGAAGAGAAGAAGGTAAAAAGGAGTGAAAGTGAAAAACAGGAATGTCCTAAATGTTTACCCTACGTACGTTCACCCGTACTATCTGATTACATAATTTTTGGTATAAAATTTATCTGTAACTAGCATGAATAGACAGTAAATATCAGGCATTGGCGTAAAGGAAATGAGCCTGGGTAAATATGTATATACATATATAGGTATAACTAGAGGTGCACAATGAACGGCTCATGTCAGGCGTTCTCTACTTGTGTAGGGGTACAAGTGCATATATACATTGCAATCTCTATGATACTGATCCCGCTGGTATTCCCTGCAGGTAGGCTACAGGTAGGGTATTGAAACATGATATGATCCAATTGGATGTTGTGTACACTGTCCAATGGCCCTGCAGAGTATCTATTAGAAGTAATACACAGAAGAAAGCTATTGGCTTGATATTAATTCCTAGGTGGTGTGTGGCTGTGTCTCTAATAGCTCGTTATCAACAGCCCCTATTGCCTACCTAAGGTATTATTAATTCTGTAAGAAGCCCTAAAAGCATCGAACAGAAATTCAATTTACCCCTAATTTAATGCAACACCTACCTAGGTAGAGAGGTAGCATATAAAACGATACCAGAGTAATACCAATTGATAGAAATGATAGTTTTGTATTTATTTTTCTTCAAATATGAAGAAAATCTCCAACAGCGGAATACCTACATACAAAGTAGGTAGAATGCAAAATCACTGAGAACCGTACTAGAACACTCGGATGAATCCATGAACGGTAAAATATATAACAATGTAGTATGAAAAAGGTGGGAATCAGGAAAAAGAAAGAAATCAATACTCCAAATACATGCTCTTTGATGCCCCTACCCCAGACATCGGGTAAACGACCAGAATAAGCTCCTTTGTTGAGACTTATGCCCCCCTCTGGCTGCTAGTGGCCATCAGTGTAATCTTGGTTTTGTTTTTCTTTTTTTTCTTGCCACCACTGGCTGACTGTCCATTACTTCGGTTGCTAGATGCCGTTTGAGCGAGGAGATCAGACTCCTGCTGGGCAAAGAGTTCATCTTCCCAGCCCTGCCTCCAACCATCGCCGGGAGCAGCTCGTTGAGCCTCAAGGCTTGGCGAAAGTGAAGGCACTGCCGTTGTCCCCCAAACAGTGCGGACTCCCGGAGGACTGGTGGAAGGAGAGGCCAAAGCACCGAACCCGGAAGATATGCGTGGAGGAGAGGCGGAAGAAGTGCTAGCGTCGAATGATGTAGATTCAGCATGATTAGGTAGTGGTTGAAAGTCCCGAGCAGAGAATGGAGCTTCACTGGCACTGGCACTTCCAATGCTTGGTCGCTTGCGTCGGGCGGCGGCCCATCGTTTGTCATCCTCTTCTTTCTCTGCGCGAATGCGATCCTTTTCTTCCCGCGCTTCTTTTTCCCGATTGCGTTTTCGCCGTCTATCGGTTTCTGCACGAAACCGCGCCAAAACCTCGGGAACCACCACATCTCTCCAGTCGCACTCTAGGAAATTAACCTCACACCCCTGTGGAAGATGCCCGAGATATTTAACACGCTTGCGAAGTTCATCGTCCACGATATGGCCTGTCGATATATGTTCAACTCGCGGTAAAATAGTTGGAGGGAATAGAGAATAATCCCCAAATGCAGTTTTGAGAATGCGGATATCCAAAGGCGAAAGATAAAACTGGGGCAAGGCCTGATAGAAATGGTAAGGGTGATCTGATCCGGAAGCCGCCGATGTTTGTTTGCTACGGCATTTGTCCTTAGATTTGGTGCTGGTCCCAGATTCAAGATGGACTCCATCCATAGCTTGGGAGAGATGGGCCACTTCATGTGCTGCAGCCGCGATCGGTGTGGATTGTGCGGAAGAGCTACTGATGGACATGGCTGTGGCAATGCGTTCCTTGACAGGCCGGACTTCAGGCGGGTTGCCAATGCCTTCCAGTTTTTCCTTGGCATCCGTGATAGAAGCAATAGCTTTTCGAGTCCAGGTATTCTCATCTCCGAAAAGAAGCTCATCTTCAACCTCCTGTGTGCGAAGGTCTTCAATCTCAGCATCATACTGAGCGGTCATGTATTCTTCGCCACCTTTCATGATTCGTGCATAGTCCGCAACTTCTGCCACATGATACCATGGGACATCCTCAACAGCACCAAGCGTCTCATATACATCACAAGGTAGGGCAAGGGTGCTCCCTGGCTCTCGCTTTACGAGTCTCAAGACAACATCACCACCCTCGACAGGAAGATCGCCTTCTTGACCACGGAACCACCGCACAGGTCGGGTCTCAGATATGTAGATGGAGTCCCAGCAAATAGGGCATTTCTTCCAACGGTTCCGTTTTTCAGGCACCATGTTCTCGTCATCGGATGAGTGCATGTATCGTATGAGACAAGAGAGACAGAATATGTGGCCACATCGTGCCATCCGAGGTGCAACTGGAGTAGAAAGGCAAATGGGACAGCTGGTAGCTTGGGTTTGGGCAGATACCAACACCTGCAGAACCGAGGCCCAGTCGAGGTGAACGTCGGCATTGGCTGCCTGAGCATGGAAATTTTGATTCGGCATTACAATAAATCTGTAGTTCGCGTGAACATATCGTGATTTATCTGCTGCACCTGTTCCCCAAGATGTATAACGTCGAATGGTGCGAGGTGGCGGTTGGTATTGCGGGCGAGGTGGGAGAGAAAAGTTCATTAAGTGGGTGATGGACGTCTGTCCCTTGCGACTTGTGGTTGATTTCATGGCGGCCTAGATAACGGCTCTAGGGTCAGCAGGTGGCTCTTGAGAAAGATAAACCTGTTAACCCACCGATTCGTTGTACTCGTCATCATCCAGTAGCCGAGGTTTTCTCTGGCGGTTATGTTGAGTCTTCCGAGCTTGGTTATTTCTTGGAGTTGCTGAAGTTTTCGAAGGGAACCCTGACCGAGAACTTCCTAAGCCTCCCCCGCGTCTTTGGAGGCTGTTATCTGCTGGGGGTGTAGTATGAAATGGAGCCGATGGGACTGTATTTGAAATGTTTACCGCTTTGGAAGGAGGCGGGTTTTGTCCTGCATTGGATGACATATCTCTGTGACGTTGATCGCATACCAGAGCACTTTTGCAATGCCACAACGGAAAGAAGATAGGTAGAAAACGGCCCGCGGCTGAAAGCAAGACGAGGGGTTCGTTGGAGATTGGATGAACCCAGTATTGATAAGACGTCAATCAGTGAGCGGGCACTGGATCGAGTGATCCACCAGATACTTCAAATTGGATTGGAACTGTTTGCACAGGCTGGGCAAAAAAAAGGGAACAGAAATAGAACAATGGCCCGAAAGCCCATATAAGAATAAATTGAGGTCGAGCGACGGCCCGCAGCGTGCCAGTTGATGTAAGTGAAGTCCAATTCGCCCCTCCGGTTACAAATCGTAATATCACGTGAGCCAACAGTCCCATCCAATTCGGTCCCTTCAGCTTCATTTCGTTTGATGGTAGATCGAGGCCTCCTACACCTTCATCTCCTATTTCCCTCCTTGTCTCTTCAATAGCCTCTCATTACACGTGCTGTCACTCTCCGACCAGAGAGTGACTTGTACAGCGATCTTTTTCTTCCCTGACCATAACGTGATTTGCCAGTCTCCTTCCACTAGTCACAGCAACCCAACAGCTCTCTCGACCCAGCCCATCCTCAATCTTCGCTCTCCAACACATCCAACAGCTCTCATAGAGGCCACGATGGCTGCCTAAATGCGCCAGCAGCTCCAGATTTTTCCTTACTCTTGACTGTTATCGCGCATGGCGCTCATTTGAGGCAACGCGTGACCAAACGTCAAGGCAGCTCCCCCCTCCAAGTCAAGTCAAGATGAATCATCACCTGCCTGCTATGCCCCATGGGCAGCCGCCCATGCCTCCTTCCAGACGACAGCAAGAGTTTGCTTACAATTCTGTGCCCCCCAACATACGCTCACCACAGTACATGGGATACCCTCCTCACATGAATGGCCACATGCCTCAGCCCTTTTCACCACAGCAATACCCTTACTGGTATCCGCCTTACGGACATATGCAAGTTCCCCCACGTCCATATCAGCCGAACTATGGTCCGATGATTGTATCTTCTTATCCCCACTCGCAGCCTGTCATGGCACCCACACATCTTCCTCATTCAATGCCCATGCACCAAAGAACTCCAACTCCGTTGCAACCAATCATGTCACCATCGATCCTAAATCCACCAATTCAGCCAATTCAATCTGAAATGCAGGAGTACCATGTGGCTCTACCTCACTCGACTCAAGGATATCCTGTTGCTTCTCCGCCACCACGATGGGAGCCAAAATCAAGCCTACCACTGAAGCCTACTTTTACCCCACCAGTAAGCACCCACTCCACCTCAACTTCAACTTGAATAGTTTCTGACCAAGAATGTAGCTTCCTTGGCTTTCAGTTCCAGATGAGCCCTTCCCTGCCAGAATCGCACGTAGACGTCGCAAGGACCGTCTGATGCAATCATCAGTTGAACTGCCTCTCAAAGATGTGAATAAAGTCATTGAAAGAAGCGAAATCGAAGAGACTCGGCCGTCTTATTCATCCGCCCAGGAATCTTCGGAGCCTCAAACCCCGACGACTACCTTTCAACAGTCGGACGCAGACTCCACCCAGCCTACCACTCCTTCCTCGATTGCAAAATCACAAGCGCATTCGAAAAGCTCAAAACCCGTCCCGGTTGTCCCGGTTGTACCAAATGTCCCATCTACCCCACGTCGTCAAGCTAAAGATGGCAGTGTTGCATCTGGAACCCCCAAATCAACTGCACCTGCTACTCCTGTCCCAGTGGTAGAATCGAATAAAGTCCTCTCCGCCGAGGTCAAAGCAACCTCGCCTACCCCAGCGGCACCTAAATCCTGGGCTGATTTGGTCCGCTCTAAGGCCTCGGCACGAGCAGCAAGCGCCGCTGCCGCTGCATTGGCTGATTCAAGCGGAGTATCTGCTCAGAAGGCTGAATCCCTTGCACATGTTCTGAGCACCTTAGGCGAAGATGTTACCCAATACAGTGATAGGATTGCATTCCTTGAACCTCGTGGGTTGGTAAATACCGGAAACATGTGTTACATGAACTCTGTGTTGCAAATCCTTGTCTCTTGTACCCCATTTTACCAATTCCTTGATCATCTTGGTCGACGTGCTGCGCACACCTTTCATAGTGATCTTCCTTTGATTGATGCAATGATCATGTTCATGAAAGAATTCCGTGTCATTGATGCGGCAACATCAGAAGAACAACTTCGTCTCAGACTGAAGCCCAATGAGTTGGAGCAATATGGTGATGCCTTTGTTCCCGAATTTGTTTATGAAATGGTCCGACAGCTACCGCGTTTCAGGGACATGCGGCGTGGACACCAGCAGGATGCGCAAGAGTTTTTAGGCTTTCTCCTAGAGGAGATGCATGAGGAGTGCGCTCGGGCAGAAAAGCATACTTCAGCAAAGGAAGGCGGCGATGCTTCTGTCGATGGTTGGTTGGAGGTTGGCCACAAGCAAAAAGCGGCAGTCACACAACTTTCTGGTTCTCTTGCTGCTGAGTCGCCGGTTACTAGAATCTTTGGGGGCAAGCTTCGATCAGAATTCAAAGTCCCTGGAAACAAGACCTCTGTCACCTTGGAACCCTACCAACCTCTGCAGCTTGATATCGGGTCGCATGATGTTCACAACATTCTCGATGCGCTCAAAGGATTAACAAAGCCGGAAAGTATTCAGGGTGATTTCAACTCGTCGCGCGGGCCTAACATTACTGCTACCAAACAAATCTTCATTGAGACCTTGCCCCCTGTCCTCATACTTCATCTCAAGCGCTTCCAGTACGATAGTGTTACAGGCGCTACTCAGAAAATTTGGAAGAAGGTCGGATATCCCCTGGATTTGGAGCTTCCGCGAGAGGTTTTCCCAGCTCACCGGCGTAATGCCATGGCGGCCCAAGGAGGACCCCCTAAGTACCGCCTCATGGGTGTCATCTATCACCATGGGAAGAATGCCAGTGGCGGCCACTATACTGTTGATGTTCGCCGCCAGGAAGGTTTGGAGTGGATTCGCATGGATGACACTGTTATTCGTCGCGTTCGCAGTGAGGATGTGGCTGAAGCTGGCGGCGAAGAAGACCCCAAGATTCTTGCTGCTGCTCTTGAACAGCATAAGCACAGCAAGATCCCCAATGGCAACATCTTCGACCATATCGATCAGGATGACATGGATTCCACTGACAGCGACAAGGGATGGAGCCAGGTCAATGGGAATGGTGCCAGCGGACATTCCAGCAAGAAGTCTGTCAATGGAGTCACACCATCTCCCGGTCATTCCTCTGGGGTCCGAACCCCGCTCGGTCGTTATGGCTCCCGTGACAACAAAGTTGCCTATCTGTTGTTCTATCAGCGAATGGATTGAGACCTATCACAGCTTTGCCGCTGGACTGGGCGTCCGTTCTTCGCCGACACATAGAGCATCATACGAATACAGCTTCCTGACACACCGAGTTTTGTGTCTTTCACAAATTCATGCATTTTGGGCCTCATTTGCAAGGATTTTTCCTGCCTGCATCGCAGGCCATACATAACACGTCCGTGGACTCTGGAGAGCTTGGTCCCTTTTTTTGTCCACAGCTCGCATTTTCACATCTAACTCATCCCGGGGTGAAGTCAGCTTGGGGAGAGCGTTAAATCCAGGGAATGGCGGACCCTTGGCATGGACCTCTCGCCAAACGGTTGCTCGTCACATCTTCTGGCTAAAAGTATCTACCCAGACCGCAATTCAACCCTTTGCAATTTCTTTCTCGGTGTAACGAAACGAAGTCATCCGATATCTTCGCCCCCTTTTGCCTTTTGAGCCACTTATCCATTGTCTTTTTTTTTTTGCCTCCTTCCTCATCTCTTTTCTGTTCACTCGCCATCTATTTCTGGGCTGTATCTTATGGGATGTTAATTCGGTTATACCCTTTTCCGTTTTCTCAGGGATACATTCTTCGAAGCCATCTTGACCCTGTCGTGTACCCACAGGAAGAAAAGAACTGACTTCGGTCAGCTGTTTTTACCAAATTCACTTTTCATGTACTTTGCCATGTCACCCGACATATGGCGTGGATACGGGAGATTTTGTGACGAAGTCATGAATTTCCTTGTTTCGATCTTGATTCATTTGTCTGCATAGAAGGCGGGGTGTTGAAGAAGGCTGTGATTGTCCAGCCCGGCGCGTTGCGGGATTATTGCTCTTGGGGGTGGAGGGAAAGGTGGAAGATGAATGGGAAAGTTGGGGATGAAGGTCGAGGAGAGTGGTAGATATCTGCTTGAGCGAGAACAGTACCAGATGTGGTATGTCCGAAAAGCCTGTTTTTACTCCAAAAAAAAGTTCAAACGAAGTTTATCACAAGTCAGTTCGGTTACAAGATGTAGTATTTCTCTTATCACCTATACTATATACCTGATGTAGACACCTATGTAGGTACTATATAGTCCATAAACCATATAACATACAATGATCTCGATGGTGATGTACGTATTCAAATGAACACAGGCACAAATGATCAAGCATGGAAGACAGGCGTTGGAGCCTCATCACTCATTTCCCCGTCCCCATCCTCCACAAACTCAAACCCAAGAGCCCTCCAGTTCAGCTCCTTTCTCCAATGCAGTCCATAGTACTGCCTCTCGCTATTTCCGTCAACTGGAGGTGCGCCGGCTGATGCAGCTCGATCAGACTCATCGGTAAGAGGGGCAACACTCGGCTCAGAAGCAAGCCCGCCACTGGTCATCCTCCCGCGTCGGGGGAAAATAACAGCGCGGAACCGGGATAGAAGCATGCCCATAGAGCAACATATGCAAGGCTCATGGGACAGATAGATGTCAAGGTCAGTACAGAGATAACCGCCCTGCGAGCGAGTGCGGATGCTCCGGGTGGTGGGATTTGTAGCAGAAGTGGAAGATGCTGTGGTGGAGAAGGGAGGGCCTGGAAGCGGCGGGTGATGAGGTTGGTGTAGAGAAGGATCTGCAGACGCGTCGATGGGTAAAACGGATTCAGGGTTTGGCTCTTCATGCTTTCTCTTCAATGGGGATGATGGAGAGTGAGGTGGGTTGGAGAGGTTAGGACGATGGCGATACAGGAAGTATGATTCGAAGGCGCTCAGTTTGGCCAGCTGCTCAGGGTGATGTTGCTCTTGTTCTGACATTGACGGTCTTGAAGGGGCTGTTGATACAGGTAAACCATTGGGGGAATCATGTTCTCGTCGCCAGCGAGCAATGAGATCAACAGCACGCATCAGTGCGTGCAGCTCAGGCCCACCTTCAACATCTGCGTTATAAGTTTTGATCGCTGGATTTGGCGCCACGTCACCATGCAATTGTGCTTGGGGTAGCGCACCCGCCTCCGACCGGGAATATCTCGCATCACCGGCAACCGCGAGCACAGCTTCGTCCCATTTGGCTGTAGTGTCATCATGTCCCCGCTCATAGGCTGTCTCGGTTATCTCTGCTTCAATGGCCGGGTCAACTATCACCGCGCCTACACCACGACCGAGCCCAGATTGCGCTGCTTCCTCTGCGACTTTACGCGCCAGCGATAGGTAATACCCCGCCCGCGGTTCGATCGATCCCTGAGCACGTTTCAGGGTCTGAGGGGGTGGTGCCACAGTTGAACGTGGTGCGGCCGGATTGAAGACAACTGGCCAGAGTGTCTTGGTCCATGCTTCAGCTTGGGTTATGTTGAAAGGGGGATAGAGGGGGATTTTGATAGGATGAAGATGAATAGTCGGTGCTGGAGGATCGGAAGATGAATCATCTGGTGTTTTATCTGTGATGGGGCACTCGGTTGTAGAGGCCGGCGTCGGGTTCGGCGCAAACGGAGCAAGAAGAGCTTTGAGTATAGTGATATCAGGTAAAGGTGGTGAGATGAGAACAAATATCGTTTGTGCTGGGACTGAGGAATGTATGCTGTTGGTTTCGAATGCTGTCTTCAATGGTGGTGGGAGTATCTCCCTTTTGGCAAAGCGACGGAGGTGGGTTAGAGGAAGGGAAGGATCTTTCGGGAAAGCCGAGTCAAGGGCCCTATTTGGAGAATCAATTCTATGTCCAGATCAGGGAAGCACTAAAGACATTGCTTACTTGATCACTTTGGAAGCAGACTTAACATCAACCTCCGCAACGAAAGCATCGGCTGTTTCATTGGTTAATCAATCAATAGTAATAAATCCGTCCCTGATACGGGACATACCAAATTCCTCTGGGGGCCTTGTTTCTTGAACTGTTCGAATAGGAACCACTTGACCCGCTAAGGGCTTCAAATCTCCGAGTACTTTTTCAATGTCCATGCTTGCCATCTTGGCGTCCCCAATCATGCGCGGGGTTGAGATAGACAGCACAATGGCACCTAAGAAGTGAATGCAAATGACAATATCTGGCAGCTGAATAAGCCGATCATACGTTCATACCCAGATCTTAATCATCCCACAAACGGTGGAGGTATTTTGATGAGAACCGAAAGAGAAGAATGAGAGCTATACAAAGTTGGAAGCAAACAGTGCAAAAATTTGTCCCGGATTTCCGCTAGACCGTTTTTGGTCTATACAAGGGCACATGTACCTGTCCATACAACACAGGTACATATAGGATGTAGCTAATTACATGTAGGTACATGTAGGTATACCCCGCACACTCAGCCCTATAGAACGACCCAGAACAGATCGTAGAGCTGATTGTCATCAAGCCTTTACATGGAAGATAACTCAAACTCCAGGTGAACAAGAGTTCAACTTTGAATTCTGTATACATCTAAACAAACAGTGAAAATGATTGGTGATTGGATCATAGATATAGCCCCATCTTCCCATAAGATCAAAACGCCGGATGCGCTTTAGAGAAAAAAAAATCGCTGAGAATAAGAAACAAGACATCGCCCATCAACCTTTAGTATATGCTTAGACAGACCCCTGTTCTAAAGCGCCATATCTGATGCATGTGCTCTTCAATATTGGAAAAGCAATGGTGCGTCCATACCATGAAAGATGTCACCATAATCTCCCTTTGATGCAGGTGGTATGTATTAAATCACACCGCCGGTAACTCGGCGGGCAACAAAGAGAGAAATCCACTCATCCATGGCTGACTCGAGACCAGCCCGAGTGATCCGGGGGACAACGGAATGTAAAATTGTGCAAATTCCGCAACGGTCTTGTCGCTGCGGCATGTTGATCCTGCTTCATGCTGGAACAGGGCCAGCTGCTGGAGCAATACCAGTTACACCAGATTTGGCACTGCCATTTTCGCAAATGCCTTCAATTTCGAACCCGTCACATCGATCGACGAGGCTTTGATAGTAGTCTACCAGTACTTCTGGCTGCGGAACAATACGCCATTCGACGCGGAACAAGAACTCGAGCTCGAGCATGGCTAGTTCTGCCATGCCAATTCCGCCAACACGAGCATATGTCTTGTTGGTCCAAAAACTATCGCTGAGTCCCTTGCTAGCAACTGTGGCGCTGGTGATCAGGAAGCGATGGATGGTCAGGCTGGAAACAGTAAAGGCGGGGTACAGCGCGCAGAGCCGATCGATGTAGTAGACCATGCTGAGGAGAATAGGAGGTGAGAGAGTAGCGTGTGTTGTCAACCTTTGCAGGTAGTCTAGCACAGAGATTCGGGGCGGGGAGCGCGAGTGGAAGCGAGTCAACCGACCCTGATGAAGTGGGATCTTGTCGTTGAATCGTATCAATTCCATGAGCATGCTGGAAATTAGCACAACCATGTCACGGGGATCGGCTAGTTCGTAATGTGTTGGCAACATCTTGACATCAGGTCTGGAGGGTCGCATGCGCTTGGATTGCGACCTCTCCAGATCCTGACCATCATTAGCCACCGGGGTCGCATCCGATGAATGATGGTCGCTTTGGCTGTTGCGCTTGTTGGAACCCGAAGTAGGGGCGGGCATCGAGGGACCGGAAGAGGAAACTGGGGGTGGGTTTGAGGATGCGGTAGACGCCGTTGTGGCCGCAGAGGTGGAAGCAATGTTTGATTGGGGTACGGAAGCCAAGGCCGAAGTGTTGGCAAGAGTCTTCAAAGTGTCAGCAGACGTCGATGCACGTCTGCGTTGAAAATCCCCTGAAGTTTCAGGAGAGGTAGGATCGACAGTGTGCCGATTCAAGGCTGAACGAAGTTCCTCAATGGCCAAACGCGAGGATCGAGGACTATTGAATTGTGGAGCACCAGTAGGTTCATAGTGGGAATGTGAATGCGGTCCCGAAGTTGAGGGAAGCGGGGAGCGCAACGCGGCTGTTGAAGGCGAAGGTGAAGATGCCAACATAGTTTAAAAGTGATCGAGTTAAGGAATGAGAATCTGAGCATTCACAGTCTAAGGTTAGACCACGTGGGCGCACAGTCAACGGGGCGCTGACGCTGTGGATGGCGTAGGTACACGGCCGGCCTCATCCTCAGAGGCTGAAAGATGAAGAGGAAAGCAAGAGATGCAAAGTGATTACCTAGGTAGTGTTGAAATAACTAGAAGAAGAGGGAGGGGGTGCGGCCTGGGAAGATTACTCCGATGGCCTTAGAAGAATCAGAAAGGGGGCAAATGCCTTGAAAATCTTGTTCTTTGGTGAGGTAATTACATTCAAGTTGTCAGTGGCTGGGTTACTTCTAATTACCATACCGTTACATTACCGATAATATGTGATTTTCTACTCCCGAAGGTCCCGTCGGCTAAGTATTAGATAAATCATTTCTTCAAGGTACCTGAAACCGCCTGGTTGCATCAAACCGCTGTCACAGAGACGAACGATGCCGAAGAGAAGAAGGAAGCAGTCAAGCTGGAGGAAGAAACAGCCGCATCTGCCCCATCTTTACTTCCGCCTTTAGGGAAAAAATGGAGGTGGGACTTGAAATTGTTCTCATCGACATATACTATCGTCCCTGCTAACGTGGCAATTTGGTCCTGAAGCGCTTTCATCTCATGGGAAATACCGTTTTCGCTATTCCTAGTTTATTTTGAGCCCCTGCGACTCGGATCAAGGTGAGATATCTGTTCTCTTACGATTGGGGGCTGTTGGGTGAGGAGCTTTCGGTGCGTCCAGAGTGATCCGTGTAGACACAGTCGATACGAAGACGGGTACATCGCTGACAAGATATTTTGCCATTACACCGTATCTTGCGGCGCCTACATTCGCTGCTATAATCTGGCGTCAGGGGACGGAGTAATTCAGCGGCAATGCGGTTGAGACGTATTTCCGGCGTAGCTTTGGGTGGGTAGAATGGTTGTTCATGTTTTCAGTCCTGAGGAAAAGAGAATGAATGCAAAAAGGTTCATTACATAAAGGAATGATAGAAATTTTTCAGAAATTCTCAACTCGAGGGAGGTGAAAAAAGCGGCGTCCTGAGAGCTTCATCTACGGGTGCGGTGAAGTTCCGCTGAATAAAACAGACTTTCCCCGGAAAACAGGATGCAGGTGAGCACGGGAAGATATATTTTCCGAGTGCAGATGATGGTTTTATAAGTTTTATGATTGGTCAGCTCCCGTACCAACTCCACCCCTCCGGCCCCACCCCCTAATTACATAATATACTGCCGGTCGCAAACCCTCCGCCAGATCTCCATGAATTGCATATCAACCACTAAATACACATAGAATTGGCCTAGTAAGGCGTATACCACCCTTGAGATTCGATAATTGCTTTAATCCGATTTGGTATGGTTTCAGAGAGGTATTCTAGATGGCGTATACCAATATTTTGCCATGCAATCCACGCAATTTTCACCAAAATTCGTCTAGTCTCATCATTATTCTTCTTACACTGGAGATCAGGCAGAGTCTTATATATTTCGGCTTTCAAAAGGGCCCATAAGTTTCCAATTTGATTGAGATCAGACGAATAAGGTAGCCAGGTCATTACATCGATCTCCATCTCTTGTAATGCATCGCGTATAACGTACGTAGTATACGTAGGAGCATCATTATGTCAAACTGCTTGGAAGGACCCTTGGAAATAGGATGTTACCCAACTCCCCTAGTACGCGTATGATATTCGGGTTGATGCTGTAACACACCTCAACGAGATGGATGATACCTACTCTCACAAGTGTTCAACCACTCTGATCTTTAATCAATCAACCAACTGATTCTTTTGGATATCTCCAGTACTAGCCAGTGCATCGATTCCTCATCCTGGCATATCATTCAATGTCTTAATGCCTGATCAAGGACGTACCCGCCTGTGCTTGTTCTTCCGATAAGATCAAACACCTGCCATGGATCAACAAGCGGCTATTTTCTTTTTTCATTACGGATGCGATTCAGTCTCGTCATAATGTTCTTTAAAATATGGTGTTCATAGGCTGCGAGCCCCTCCACCATCAAGTGACAGTAAACAGAGGGGAGGCGGCTTGGTCGTCCATTTTGAGTATTAGCTGCTGTCTAGCTTTTGAACTATATTTGAAAGGGGATTTGCGTACATGTCTGCACTAGACACATACAAATAGCTGGTAAGTGAAGGTATAGTAGAACAAGTCCATGGATGCAGCTTGCGCTTGTCCTACAGTTTAAAGAACCTTAGGAGACTGTTGTTCAGTTCCATTAGAGAAGAGACTCCTGGCTGAAGATAAGGTTATTAAGTACAAAACTGTTTCAGGAACAATGCGACGCGGTATAATGGAAAGAGGTGACGTGATTTGATATAGTAGTCCAGTAAATAACATATCAGGCAGATAGAGCTACGTATTTGGAAGCAGGCAAGCATTTGGCAGGCAGACAGGATTGATCTATCTAATCAGAGGGACAGGAGTGCGAATGGGGGCCAAGTGCGGGACGGCCTATAAGGCTCACGAATATTCAGGAAGGACCAAGTAGCTTGCATGCTCCCCACCGGTATATATGATATGTCTACCTTGATTTGCATCCACAGGGCTGGTGAGCTGCAAGGCTTCCGTTTCCGGTAATGACATATCATGGCCCGAGACTCGGAGCACTAAGCCCTTTCCCGCTTCGAAAACTATCCCAACAGGCCAGATCGCAATGAGCAGCGGAACTTTGGTTCCGCGAGGGATCTTTTGTTGTTGATTGTGGGCATATGATGGGAAATCGTAGTCATTCCCACGGAGACGCAGGCTCACGTGGTGCGAGGCCCGCAGCATACCTTGTTGACCAAGATGCTTAGCAATATTGACATTTGGTACCTCTGGCTGTGGCTTGGGCATAGGTGACCAGTTTAGTGATTCCAAAAGCTTCCCTGACGAGGAAACTTTCCGGATCTGAACTACGACGTCGAAGTCGTCGGCTTCATTGCACACCATGTACAGTTTGACAAAGGGTCGACCAATAAGTTCCGTATAGCAATTGAAATATAGAACAAAATCCTATTAATAATTACTTAAATTAGGGTGGCAGTTTTATCAAGGAGATTTTGGGTGTAGGCGTACCGAGGTATCGCTGAGTGAGTGACCCTCATGAGAGACACTCGCAGAGACTCCAGGCTTTTCCTCACTTAGAGACATGCTGGAAGCATCCAAGTAATATCGCCGCAATGTCTGGCCCTGGCGTATAGGGGGCCATTGTAGCTCGGGGGGCTCAATGACTTTCTTCGCAAAGCTACTTTCGTAGCTGAGAAGTGTAAGGCGGACCGGTGGCGTTTCTTTCTCCCATCCATTCTGGATTCCCTTTGCGTAAAAGTCGTAAAACCTCTGTAGATCATCAACAGCCTCGGTGCAGTATAAATCATGCCATTCCTGCGATTCATGCACCCTAAGCCACTTTTTGGATGTTTGGGCTACCTCAAATGTGTGGAAAGACCCTTCACAATGCAGTCCGGTTGAGTAAGAAGCCTTCAGGTAAATCGGATAGTCGCGTATATTCTCAGGGTTGATCTCCTTTGCCTCCCAATAGTCATCGAAGAGCGGCCGTACTTGCGCTGTACCACTAAGAATTCTCGGCTTGAGCGTAACCTGTGGGCTGAATCAATGAGATAATCTCGAGAGACAATGGATAAGAAAGACAATATCTGTACCTGCAATGCCCTTAAGAATCATATTCCCAAACCTAGTATCCGGAATACCTCCTCGACAAGTCTGGTGCATATAAGGGCTAGTTAGTCCCTCCCACGGCGCAATGGCCTTCAGGTTTGGATGCTGGAATCTGGACGCGAAATTTAATTGCGATATAGCAAGCCACGAGTTGCCCCTAGGTAGTCACGTTAGATACATGGCAGGAATTATAGGTTTGATGATATTCTCACATCATTACCACTGATCCATTACACCAAGACTGTTGTGCAATCCAGGTGATAGCGTCATATAAGTCTGTGGCTTCCTACTCTCGTAATCAGCCTAAAGGATGGTGATATCTGTTAATGGCTACTTTGGCGGACCTGTTCACCCCAAAACATCAAATTCCCCTCGGAGTTGCCGCTGCCTCTGGCATCCACATCAACAATGGCATAGCCACGGGCGCACCAATCCGCTGGATTTGGTCCCTTTTTATGGCCATATTAGCGTAATTGAGATGAATTCAGCAGGGGCCATCACCTACCTCAAAAGTTTCATAGCCACTGAGGTTCTGATAGGGGATGCCGATGCGCCATGGTCCCATATTATCATAGTTGAGTACACTCGTTCCCACTTTGCCATACGGGCTCCATGGGAGAATTGCTGGAACCTTCTCACTGTCACCGGCAGGTCGAAAGATGTCGGCGCAAAGTCGAACCCCATCCCGCATGACAATAGGCTGGTCCTGTTCCCAGAGGGTATCTACTGGAAACGCTTGAAATCCTTGCTCCTTGACATGGCCACGGGGAAGAAATTGTGTCTTTCCTGTATGAAACCCCTTGTACTGAAAGCTCGGGTGCTTGTCAGGGTGAATAGATCACACATATACTGAGGAAACTTCGCCAAATATATCAATCTCCAATAGGTATCTATTTTTCTTGTCCTGGGATGCTTTTCCAATCCGTCGGAACCGAGATCAGCTAAAGATCCACCCCCTCCGGCAAGTGGAGCGACCGCGTGCGGGGTATGCGGGGCATGTAACTGTGTATTCTAGTTCACTTGCCGGAGGGGGGCGGGGTGGCCGGCGTATAATCGTGTATTCTGGTGAATCCGGGGGTCGACAAGCCTATGGGACTTGGGCCAAATTTAATATATATATATATATACTAAAAAGGCTCCCTGTTTCTCAATATACGACCCTCGGTCTTTCCAGACAACGCAACGCTCTTCACCATGGCGAATATTGTTATTTCAAAAAGCCTGGACATCCTGTGGCGCGATGAAATTCCCGGCTCCCCTTATGATCAGGCTCGATCGCGCGTATTCAATGCTAAGATTCCCACTCGGTATCCACGGGCCGTCGTGCGACCCACGAGCAATAGCCATATTGTGGAGGCTGTAAATCTCGCGAAGCAACTAGGAGTTCGCGTGGCTATTCGCTCGGGTGGGCACAGCTGGGCATGCTGGAGTATTCGAGACGATTCGATCTTAATTGATCTTGTCAATTTCAAATATCTCTCTTATAGCGAAGAGAGCAAGATTGTATCCGCTTCTGCGGGCACTATGGGCCATGAATTGTGCGAGTTCCTGGCCTCAGTGGGAAGGTTTTCCCCTGCAGGACATTGTGGTGAGGTTGGAATTGAAGGTAGGCATCCTTTTATTCGTGCAGATCGACAGACATTATTTTGGTTCCTACGCAGCAATAAATGCTGAGCTCCATGACAGATACTCCCTTCCTTGAGCAAAGAGGTTGAACCAATCGTCTTGTCCCTCTACTCGCCTGAAGCACAACAATTCGTCATCGCTGTGCAAGCTACATGCTTTGCCTGGTCAGAGGCCGATGCGGCCGCTAAGCTAAATCTATTGGTCGAAAGCCACCCTACAGGAGCGGTTGTCGAGCTTAACTCGATAGATGCGTCTATCAAAGAGGTACATTCCATGGCAGATGTCTTCTTGCCCAAGGGAAAAAGGCATCGGGCAGATAATATCTACCTAGAACAGGATGTAGACTTTGTTCAGGTCTGCAAAAAGGTATTCACGGGTCTGCCCCATAAAGCAGCATCTGCCTATTGGAAGCCGATGAATCCCGTAAGTCGATTGCCTTTGAAGGACATGGCTTTGAGTGTTCATTCAGACTTCTACATTGCCGTCTCTGCCTCCTATGACGATCCGTCTGAAGATGAATTTCACGAGACGTGGATTTGCGACAAAGTACGTGAGCTGGAACCATACTCTGTTGGTTCCTATCTTGGAGATGCCGACTTCCAAACTCGCCCTTCAAGATTTTGGTCTCCACATGCTGGAAAAAGATTGATGGAAATCCGCCGGAAATGGGATCCTCAGGGGCGCATTTGTGGATATCTGGATAAGAATGACCAATCTGGTGTGCGAGGACTCCCCAACTTGTTTTCGACGGACTTGAAACGGGCCAATATCTAGCACGGTATTCGGTGCATGAGAAGAGGTATACTGAGAAGATGTAGTCTACGAGTGTGTTTGAATAGTGACTTTATCCCATTTGAGAAATTTAGGTCCATGACTTACATATGTACAAAGAACATGATATTTAATAGAGTCAGCATTATTTACACGACAAGGTCTCTTTTACCTTGACCTATTTTATGGCGGTAATTAAGGCTAGATCTACGCTATAGGGGCTCTCTAGGACTATAATAAGAGACCACCTGACTGTTTTCCCTTTAGGGGTCAGGTTGCCAAAAGCCTGTACGTCCAATTCCACCTCTTTCCCTTCAAACATAAACTTAACACGCGGGATCTTCTCAATGGCTTTTTCGCGTGATTTGGTATTTTTAAAAATCACTGCCAGGTAAGAGTCTGCGTTTGATATGGTTTAAACATAGCCGTGATGTCGTTGGTAATGTCGTCTAGTGAGAAATTAACCACCATAACCTTGCGAATCTTTATGGCGGAAGGGGGCACGTTACTCCCCTTCGTCTTGCCCGTCGGTGATTTTATCGGTGATAGGCATGTTGAGTGACTCGTTGACGCGTCGGTCGTTGTAAACGCCATCAACCACATACAAAGTAAAGAGGTCGTCAGAGTCATAAAAGGGATCTCCGTGTGGCAAAAGGATAGGGCGATAAAATCTATGGCTTTTTTGAATCACTTTGTCCCTGCGGTTTTGTCATACTTGACACCTTAAGGCGGAGATCGATATGCTGGAAGAATCCATTTGGTAAGGACCGAGGTTCCCTACCTATCCATAACATCACAGTTCTGTAAACAATGTCCAGTTCGCCTCAATCTGAGTTAAACCCACCAGCGAAACGCATAGGCTGATAGCAATCTAGCGCATCGTCAACATCTTTGCACTCTTCGACTTCCATATTCCGGCAAACCACAAATAAGTAGCTCCAAGAGGGAGAAAAGAACAACAAATGAATCATAGACTTGATAAGAGATGTTAAATGTCATTGGTTGGCTGCTATGTACTCCTTTCTCCACCTTGGAGTAGCCATGTGTTCTAAACTACCTTGGTACATGTTTTGGACTGGTTAAATGGCTTGGGGTGAATAAACTATTAGATTGTACGGGGATTAATTGTTTCTACGGACCACTCAGTCGATTATGATTCTGACATTATGTGTTGTACGCTGGGGTGCCGCCTTTTGAAAATCCGGGGGGCCGCTTTTTGATGGCGGTGTCCAAAGGCAGAATCGAAGTGCGGAGTACTTTCGGCCCGGGTCTACAGTTCCGGCTTGCCACCATATCTACCTACATCCCATTCTGTAGCAACTTTACATTGACGGATTCGGTCCCTCCTCATCATTCCAGAATTCATTGTTGAATACAATCAGTGAAAATAAAAGTGCAACACGGAGAACTCCCCACTGGGAGGGGGTGATCGCCGGATGATGACGCGAGCTTCCGCACCGCCCATTCTGGTGCAGCTACAGAACGCCGGATCGGCCTGCTCTCAGGTCATTGCCTTACGAACTCTGAAGAATGAACTGATAGGCCATGACCAACGCAAGGAAGCCTACATTGCGGGGGGAATCATTCCAGCCTTGGCACAGGTGTTGACCTCGAGATGGCCGGGAACACAGTTCAACGAATCAATATTAAATCGGGACCAGTCAACACAAAAAACTCAAGATGACCATGAGGCATGTCTTCAAGCAATCCTTATTGTTGGGAGCCTAGCACAAGGTATATGAAGATCGGGTTTACATTCGAGGACTACCGAGACATTAACTTATTGAGCAGGTGGCCCGACGTTTCTCAGCCCACTCTTTGCCAGCAATATCCCCCTAATCCTACTTCAAGTCCTTTCATCTTCAGACTGTCCAGATTCGTTTTGCATTCCCATATTACGACTCATGAACACAATTGCGGATCGGATACCGTTACAAAGCCAGGATGAATGGCCTCGGGACACACAGCTTGCTGATCTTGTGTTTGCTCCCACAAATATCACATCCCTTAAGCGGATCATCTCGCAGGAATACACGAGCCTGCGTAGCCAGACCGCCATCGAGTTAGCAGCCGCTCTAATCGGCAAGCTATGCACTGAGGAAACCCACAAGACGGCATTAGCTGAATCTGGGGTGCTGGACGCCTTGGCGCTCAAGATCGCCTCCTTTGTTGTAACCAAGGGCTTTGTACTTCCTGGTGCGGAGGATCATCTTCAAGAACCCGGTGCCTTAGGGAATCTGCCACTTCCGGCTCCCGAATCTGCTCAACTAGCACCTATCATGCGCGCTGTTGCCGTCATTATTGAACAGTCCAAGTGGAGAGCTGAGCACTTCCTATCCTCACCTGGTATCATGACTGTGTTTCCAAAACAGGTTCCAGGATTTGCTCCGTCAGACATCAAGAAAGGCCCGTGGGGATCCGCATATCTATCGGGCTCCGCAGTACCTCGTCATCTTGGTGCCAACCCCATCGAACATCTTTTGCCCTCGGTTCCTCTGACACACACAAAGTCCTCATCCAACTCTGCCAACTTTCCACCTCTGGGACATGGAGGCTCACAACGCCGAAATAGTCATTCTTATCACACACCCTTCTCACTACCCGAAACTCCTATCCCAGAAGACGATGAAAATTCTATCGTTCCATGGCTACTGTGCATTCTCCGCTCAGAAAGTGGCATGATACGTTTGATGTCTGCCCGCCTGGTCACAGTGCTTTTTCGTTTAGGATTGGCGAAGAAACACCGCGTCCCAATGTTCAGTTATTTGTTGATCCCTATCTTGATTCGTATGCTTGACAAGGACTTCCGACTGCCAGACGAAGAGGGGAATGATTATGACGGGCTTCTTTCATCAACCCAGCGGTTGAAGGAAGAGGCGCCTGCTGTCTTGGCGAACCTGGTCATGGATGACCAGGAGCTGCAAAGGCATGCAGTAGAAGGAAATGCACTCAAGCGACTATCGCAGCTTCTCAAAGAGACCTACAACCCAATCACCGAGCACTCGCGGCCGATGTGGCACGCAGACGATACCCCAGCTCGTGACCTCGAGTCTCTCTCACCTGAGTGTCGGCTTGGACCTTCCGGTTATTCACCGACTCTTTGCCATGTAATGCGATATCGAGAGAATATCCTTAAAGCATTGGCAGCACTTGTCCCATTCAAGGATGAGTACCGCAAAGCCATTTGCGAGCATGGTGTAGTCCCCTACATCATTGATGCTCTCAAGCCAAGGCCTAATGATGCACTGGCTAATGCTTCAATGCCCAGAAATACCGCAGAGGATGGAAACCCAATTCCTACGATCTTGGCAGCTTGTGGTACCGCTAGAATGCTGACCAGGTCTGTGAGCGTGTTGAGAACAAGCCTTATAGATGCCGGGGTGGCTAAGCCGCTTTTTGCTCTTCTCAGCCATTCTGACCTAGAGGTGCAGATTGCAGCGACGGCTGCTATCTGTAATTTGGCATTGGATTTCAGCCCCATGAAAGAGGTAAGTCGATATGTTGCTAATTTGTCTGCAGACCTGGTCGCTGATATGATTCTTCCAGGCCATCATTTCCTGCAACATCATCCCCATACTTTGCGAACATGCCCATTCATCAAACATAAAGCTGCAGATTGAATCACTATGGGCTCTTAAGCATATGGTTTATGACACCGCAAACGACATCAGAATGAACATCATCGAAACACTAGGTCCTGAATGGATAATGGGAGTCATTTCCCAAGACCCGATTCGTGCTATGGCTCGACGGGAAGGGGAAGGGGAAGCGGGAACAGAACCAGAGCAGGGCGCTGGGCTTGCCATGGGTCTCTCTAACTCAGCAGGCGAGCAGGTGGACATCCTCAACCCCATGAATGATATTGCGAAGTGGGACGATGACCTCAAAATGACTGATACCATGCCTCCTTCGAAGATGAGCCTGGACATGTTCCTTCCAGATGCAAGGCGTCGACGCAAACTCGTGTTGCATGGAAATTTAGCTCAATCTACACAGTCTCGACAGGACGACATCGCCGTTCAGGAGCAAACATTTGACTTGTTGCGTAATATGATCTGTGGCCGGGATGCACCTGAGATGATTGAATATCTCTTCAAACAGCTCGGTCAAAATGACTTCCTTGATACCATCGCAGATACACTACGGCCACGAGCCATCCAACTACCTCACCGTCGAGACTCCAGCAGCCAGTCCCTCCAAGCCCCCAATGAGATCATCAATGCAGCCGCCGCTCTCATCATTCACTTGGCAGCCGGCCACCCTCGTCACCGGCGTATCGTTACATTTCACCGCGACTTATTGCGGTCTTTGAGCAACTATTTCAACCACCCACACAAAGATATTCGGTCAAACTGTGTCTGGGTGGTTATCAACCTCATCTATGAAGAAGATCAGAGTGACCATGAAGGTTGTCGGGAGCGCGCAGCTAGACTTCGTTCACTTGGCTTTGCAGAACGGTTGGCTAGTCTTGAAGATGACACAGAGTTGGACACGAAGGAGCGCACCAAGACCGCATTACATTTGTTGAACAAGTTTTCTCCCGCATAGTTGATATTTTTGTCATAGTTAGGCCAAAGCTTTAGGTGGGTTTGAGTGTTTCGATGAAAATATGAGGCTTTCCCCTGCCTTCTGTTCTACTCTCACCACCAATCAGTCGCGAGTGAGCATTTGTCCAAAAGCTGCGTGAGCTTCCTCTAGGGGAATGATAGACCTTTGCATGAAAATTCTGAGCTCCATTCCATATTTTGCTGTTTGGTACCTCTTTCCTGAGGGCACAATATATGATCCACCAGATAAGAGAGCTCTCTTATCTACATTTTGTGGGGAAATACGTCATAGCGAAATCCGGTACTCTGAGGTACTGATATTACATCGCCTTTTCACTTCTATCTTCAGAATCTTCCATAGCTCATTAAACACTGACATCTTCCTCATATTACTTTAACAATGTCTTCAGTTCCAGAACCGATTCTCCGAGCACTCTCACTCCCTCCCGAGTCAAAAGCCAGCCTCTCCACCTCCGGCCTAGGTTCAGGTTTCACCAACACAAGCACCATTCGTGCGCATATCTCCGGGACACATGGCATGGAAGAGCGACGCTACTTTGTAAAGACATCTTCGAAGGGCAAAGCTGCAGAAGAAATGTTTCACGGTGAATCCGAGTCCCTCAATGCAATTGCAGGCTCGGTCTTCGGATTCTGTCCCAGAGCCCTGGCATGGGGTCCACTCGACGACAACAGTACCGCACCTAAAACATACTTCCTTGTGACAGATTTCCTCGATCTTCGGGGAGTAGGTAGCGGCAGCAAAAATGATGACACTACGCTCCCATACAGGCTGGGGAAACTGCATACAACGCTTGCACCTCCAGATCCGGGTACCGGCCGTCGCAGATTTGGTTTCCCAGTGCCGACCTTCTGTGGGGATACCAAGCAGCCAAACAGGTTTTATGATAGCTGGTCTGAATTTTATGTCAACGAGAGACTGCTTACCATACTCGCGAGTTCAGAAGAGCGCAATGGCCGCGATGCGGGGCTGCGTGAGGCAGTTGAGAAGACAGCACACGAAGTTGTACCGCGACTGCTTGGAGATAACCACTTAGGCTACAACACTAGTGGAGAGGGGCATGGTATCAAGCCTGTCGTTATTCACGGGGATCTGTGGAGTGGAAATGCTGATCGGGGTCGGATCGTCGGCTCGGGTCGCGATGAGATACCTGGAGATGTGGTTTATGACCCATCGGCTTGCTATGGCCATAGTGAGTTTGAACTTGGAATAATGCACATGTTTGGTGGGTTTGGAACTCGTTTCTTCGATCAGTATCATCAAATTGTACCAAAGACCGAGCCTGTGGCAGAGTATGACGACCGAGTGGAACTGTATGAATTGTGAGTGCTTTCGCTTTCCTGCTATGGGGAACTTTCTTCTAATTGATCTCATAAGGTATCACCATCTTAACCATCATGCTATCTTCGGTGGGGGGTATCGATCTGGTGCCATGTCGATCATGCAGAAGTTGATCAGAAAGTACGGGAAAGAATAAACGAATGGGATTAGCTTGCAGCTCTTTCAGAGGATTTGATTGATAGCTGCCTGTAGATAGGCAATTTAAGTTCAACCATCTCTAGTAATTGAGCTCATTTCCCAACCCTAGACTTGTATACATAAGTGCAAACATTGTTGTTCATAGCTCATCGCCCATTTATCTCTTTGGCTTTCAAGGACCAAACTGCTCAAGAGTATTACTGTGTATTTTGAATAGTTTCAATTCTATCCGATGCTAAGAGCCTGACCGATGAAGTGGTAGATTGATCACCATTGTGGTGAACAGCTGTTAAAGCTATATGCAAAGTGATTCTGTCTGTATGTGCACGGAAGCCATAGCCTCTAGCACTAGAATGTCAAGATATATAGTTTCTGATTATAGCCATACAGCTTTGAAGTGATGTCTAGATTGTCTTCACCCATTCACCTTTCCAGCATCAACAAATAAGCCGACCCAATCAACCGGGGTCACCTTATAACAAACCGCACGTGATCTTCAGTCTGAGTCCCCAAGGTCTAATAACAACAATCTTTAGCGTTCACAGATTCTCACCAACGCCCATTATGTAACGAAGGTGAGATTTGGGGTCTCCCAGAAGTCATAGATTGCCATGCAAATTCAACTGCTGACTTTTGTGTATCCTCAACACAGTCAAATTGGTTGCAGTTGCATTGGAAAGATATACCTCGGAACACGGGTCAATAAACTTCCGGAATCATGCACGTGAGCGACTGCCACCAGCTTAACACGTGATCGCGATATCAACTCCATCACCTGTTGCGCATCTTGTTCTTGCTACTTCAAGGACATTGTTCAATATTACCATCTACCTCGAGGTACCGAGAGGCTGCTATGGCACGCACAATGAGGGACGAGTCTCCCCGTGAGGGCTTAATTCGAGAAACCAATCTTGCACCTCCAGCCATTCATCCGTCTTTTATACAGGTGGCCAATCCATACATCTTTGAACAGACAGTTGAAAATTGCATCGAGGCAATGGGAGTCAATCCTCTTCGTGAGACCTCATTGCGTCTTCAGGGCGTGGCATGGATTGATGGCGTGCGGAGAGCACTCAATCTGTAAGGTGACTCCAAGCCAAGCAAAATGCACCAGAGGACTGATTGGATACTTAGTCCTATTCGAACTTTTGACACAGCAGTGGGCTACTACCACCGGTTTCGGCTGGTGCACCCCGACAATGAGTATAACTTCACCGTCAGTTCCCTTGAGAACACCCCAAAAGAAATTGGTCTAACCAGAGAGATAGGATGCCGCTGCGGCTGCTTTATTCACAGCATGCAAAATTGAAGATACGCTCAAGAAGTCACGAGAAATCGTATGTGCAGCTTACAACTTGAAATTAGCGCCTTCAGAGCACTTGTCTGCCGATGATCCTGTAAGTCATGATGCAAGATATAACAAGACAGTGGGTTAATTCTTTGACAAGATGTTTGAGGCCAACGCACGTGGCATCATCGGCCTTGAACGACTCATGTTAGAGGCCTCGGGCTTTGACTTCCGAACGCGACATCCTCAGAAGACTCTCATGAAAATAGGTCGGCACTATGGATTACCTCAAAACTCCGAGGTCTCCAATCTTGCCTATCGCATTTCGTCAGATCTCTATCGTACATTTGCACCTATCAAGCAAAATTCATCGACAATGGCTTTTACCTGCCTTGAGCTTGCAGGACGACTCTTGGATCAGCGCCTTGAACAAGTGGAGTCTAGACCAGACTATGAAAAATGGAACACAAGCCGTGCAGAAATCATGGGTATGATTTGCTCTACATTTGTGTCGAAGTGTTAAGATATTGACAGTGACTTAGAAACTCTTTTCGATCTTTTGGAGCTCTACACACATCATCGTTCACAAACCACTGTTGGCCCCGAGTTTCCAGCAGACCGGTTCTTAACAGTCCGCATCCCGCTCAACCAAGAAGCCAGCGAACAGCGCATTCCACGGTATGGCCCGTGGATTAGCCAGCCAAACAAGCAAGCCAACGGCACAGGAGCGACACAGCATGATACCCCACGTCCTGCCCATCCATTGACACCAATAGCCGCGAATGGGGATCGCCAAAGAACAGGTGAGCGAGGTCGTGATGCGGCCGTGCGATTCATGCTCGACCCTGCATGTGCGGATGAGGAGAAACGACAAGTGGCGGCATATTTCAAGGTTGAAATGGAAGAATATGAAGTTGAGGGTTAAGAAATGGAAATGGGGTTCTTTGTTTGCTTGCTCGGACACCTGGTGTGCCTGATGCAGCGGATGAAGCCCACGAAGATCCTGCTCAACTTCCTAGTCAAGATTTTGCAAAATTACAGGGAGCTTGGGAAGCAATGAGTCGAGCCCTGGAGATATTACCTGCCCAGGTGGTTCCTCTTATACACTACATCCATGCTTGAGGTTTACCACAATGACTACATCGCAAACCACTCATTGATTTTGGCGTTCAAATACGGCATCCTCATCAACGCCTTGACGAAGTCTTGGTTTTCTATCTGCCAGACAGACGGAAGGATTGCTTGATCACTCGCTCTACAGTTTTGGGGCTGAGTGATGACGGAGCCAGAAACATCAAGCAAAACCAAGCATCAAGATCTGGAATTGGCCCATCTATTTTCATATCTTACACGATTCCCTGATACCCCAAACATCTATGACCCGCGATGAAATCAATGCCCACAAATGTAGCTAGGTAGGTACATATGTATGTAGTCCAATGACAATCAAAGCATACATCTATGTACGTTGTTCGGTACTACTGACGATTGGCATCCTATTGTAGGGTCATATTTTGACTAATAATTGGCTTCTTTCCTCGAGAGGAGAAGTTTCAATGATTTGAACAGCCCCCTGGTGCAATAGAGTACCTGTAGGGATATCAAAAATGTTCAACCTTCCACTTTGATAACCCAGTCATTGTTTTCAGCCACCGCAATTGAAACTATGTACTCGTGGAGGTACTTAGCAGGCTTACACAATTTGTAGAATCCGAGGTCCGTCCCGGTTTCACAGGCGTATATTGTGTAGGTAGCAGGGAAAACGACAATTCGGATATGCAAGAGGCCACATTATTGAGAAAGAGAGATAAAACACAATATTAATATTACAATCTATCGAGGACAATTGTGCGGTCTATAACCTACCTAAGTATGATCAGCTTCAACAGGTGAATTGAGAGCTATGTACAAATCCACACCTCGTCCCCTCCATGTGCCCCAAAAACAGCAAAGGCAGAGACGAGTGACAGGGCAAAAAAAAGAGAGAGAGAGAGAGAGAGAGAGAGAGAAAGATAAGTCCGCACCATCTCCCTTTTTCTACCACTTCTGGAGAGAGATGTGTCCAGTCCACGCACCAAAAATACAACGAAGCTCTAGGTCAGGATTGACCGAGCAATACACGAGTCATCAAATTTGGGTTCAGTCCGGGGCCCGGCATAAACAGAAAGAGAAAAGAAGAGAAGAAGTACTAAACAAACATACAAGAACACAGTTGAGGAAGGAAAACAGAGTCATCCCCGTGTCTCCGACGTGAAAAACTTGCTGTCTGGACACAATTAAGATCCTTGCCATGGATCATTTGATCGAGTGTTGATGCCGTGTTGAAAGGCGGGTAAAGAAGGCAGGGCGCATGTATGTACATGTCATGCATGCGGGCGTTAGTGCTTGCATGCATATTTGGTGAACCCAGATGAAGTCCCAAATGAAGCAAGAAGCAGGAGAACAGGAGAGAGTCGACACGGCAGAAGCAATCAGGGGGGAAGATGCATGGGGAAAGCACGGGGTTGAAAGATCATCCCCCAGTGATGGAATTGAAAGTAAAAGAACAGTGTCTTAAGATTGGAGAGTTTTTTTTTCGGTCTGAATGCCGGAGAGCCCATCTAAGTTCATCTGCGCTTGAGCTCAGTGACGAGGCACTCGAGGATCTAGAAGATGTTAGTCAGATTGTCAATCAATTGCAGTTGCTTCGAATAAAACATACCGATTCCGAGACGGCACCTTGATTGTACAAGTATTTGCCCAAGCCACGAACGACCTCAAGCTGCTCGTCAACCGTAAGACCGTTAATGGCGGTCTCGATTATGTCGCCTACACTGGCTTTATAGACAGCAATGAAGCTGTGGAAATACATGAAAGAGAAAAAGCCCATGATGAACTGGCAGTCCATACGGTCAGTGATACCACCGTGGCCAGGAATGGACTCGCCGAAGTCCTTGATTTTGAAAGTCCGCTTCAGGCCAGACGCAAAAAATCCACCGAACGGAGCAATCAACGAAGCGAAAGTAGCAAAGGCCAAAATGTGGAACTGGATAGGCTCCACCCAAAAAGTCTTGTCCAGACCAAAGAGGTCGAGCGAGTAAGGTTGTGCCGTGAACACGGGGTTTGGAACGCACTCCAGACCAGTCAGAACATTCGAGCCCAGGTCGTTGACAGGACAAATGAAGTATTTGTAGCGGATAAGCAGGTTAGTCATGAAGTAGCCGAAGCCAACGGTGCAAATCCACGCGCCAACAAAACCCTCGACGGTCTTCTTGGGGGAAAGCTGAATTAGTTGCGTTCGCCCAAAGCTGATACCGCATACATAAGCGAAAATGTCATTGGTGATGACCAGCGCAGCAGGGAGGAAGAACCAGATCATGCCCTCGAAGATGTTGTTCATGACGAAGTGGGCTTGGACAACAATCAAATACAGAGCCATGTGCGTCCAAGCAAACTGGGTGAATTGGAATCGGTAGTGTCCCTTTTGCAGAGATCCAACAAAGAACACGAATCCTACCGAGCGGAGTTAGCAGAGAAAAAGGAGAGTGGCCGGATCACTTACCCATGACGTAAAGCGTGAAGCTGATGAAGCGGTGGTGGTTCGCTAGCGGTAGTAGCACCTTATCAACGAGCAGGATATGCTTAAAGTAGTAGATCACGCTCTCTCCATACAGAAAATACATGGTCGTCGCCAAGAAATACCAATTCAACGACTTTGTGAACCGCAAGTTTTTCTCCTTATTTGGGATATTGGCGATAGCAATGACCTCCTTGAAAGATATGATCTGAATACCCGTGATAAGGACAATGATATAGATATGACCAGAGAACAATGCAACGAAGAAACCAGCAATCATCACGAAAGTCCATATTGTCCGAGTGATGAAGGTCTGCTTCTTCTTCTCATATTCAGACTGAGGGGGCTTCTAGAGGTGAGGTTCGTGTCAGACATGAGACATGAGATTATATCCCGAGTTTCATTTGAAACCAACCTCTTCAATGATTGTCGGTGGTTTGGCTCCGTTGCCATTTTTGCTAGGGCTCATGGGCTCTGAGGGTGCATCGCTGACGTCGGAGGATACGCTGAGGCGTCGCTCATCATTTGACCGGTGTTGGAACCGGACATTACGACGAGATTTCGACATGGTAAAGGAAAGGGGGGCCAGAAACCGAGTCTGGAAAGGAGAGTGGAGAGTGCAGAGAGCGAGAGAGAGGGATCGTCGGATTAGAAGTTGATGAGCTCATGTGAAGTGCGTTGAAAGCGGTCAGCTTTAGCTTGCCCCGTGTTTACTGTCCTTTTCCCCCGTCGAGGGGTCTTTTTATTATGATTATGATTATATTTCTCTTCTTCAAGGGAGCTGCATATCTGGTATATTATTCAGATTTATGAATTGACACAATCACCACTATGTATTTGGGTTGCCACTTTCTGGAGCACAGAGATTGAAATTGCATGCGCAGCGTTCGTTTTATTGCCCGTCTGGAACTGCCGTGTTTCTCTCTTCTCCAAATTCCGGAACCACTCAACAACAGCAAAAGCACATCCTGAAAGTCCAATTGAACTGCCATTTCCCTAGTCTTACATTCATGGCGGGGGCATGGACGACGACGACGACGACGACTACGGCTCCGATGAGTTCGACTCCCTGCCACCGGGCACGTTGTATGAGCTGGAACAGAAAGCCTTTCAAGCAACTCAGGCATCGGCCTCACAGTACCATGCACATACGATAAACACCAACCCTGTGGGGCATTCTCGAGCCGCACAGCCCACTGGCAATGTTGGATCCTTGAGACCGCCGCCTCGTTTACATACCGGATTGACGAATGACTACAATACATTGGAGGTGGGCGAATTGGAGGCCGAAGTGTACGATAATGTCGATGGGCAGCATGCACTCACCACAGATCCTAACTGGGCTGCTAAAGGGCAGCTGATTGACCCAATGGACGTGGATGAATACTCTGAGCAGGCAAACACCGCTGCGGAGATGAATGCGCGCATTGTGCAGGTGAGTTGATTCTTTGGTGCGAAACCTTGGATAGCCTCTAATGGCTCTTATAGATGGAGCAAGAAAGAAATCAAATGATTCACGAGTTAGCCGAAGCGAGGATACAAGTGGAAACAAAAGCCGGAGAAATTTCCATCATTCGTAAGAAACAGGCCATGATGACAGAAGACTATGATCAGCGACTAGCTGCTCTACGTCAATCGATGGCTGACGAGATTGCAAAGCACAAGCAAGAGTTTGAACGAGTTATGTCCGAAGGCAAGGTACTGGCGATGGAGAATGTATTTCTCCAACAAGATCTCGCAGATGAAGCCAACCAGTCTCGGCACTACAGGTCAATGCATCGCGAGAGGGAACCCCCAATCACTCCTAGGAAATCTCGCGTGCTTCCTTTCCGCGATGGTTTTGATGATGATGAAATCATCATGGTATCGCCTAGCAAGTCAGCCGCGCGTTCCCAGCGGGCCACGCCAACAGTTCCCGGGAAGCGCAAACGAGAATCAAGCCAAGATGATACCGTGCCATTAGAACTCGATCCACCTGGGGCAGAGGTCGTTATGACTGATGCCCTAGCCGAAGTTGCCGAGGTGAAACGCAAATCTGCAGAATCAAGCCGCAATCAGCGATTTTTGATGCAGCTTTTGAGCCATCGTCTGTATCTCGACCAAGATACCGATTTCGAGGCAATGGCTAAGCTTGCGTTTCCCTCGGAGCCGCATCGACCCATGTCCAGTATCATTATGGATGGCATGTCTCGTGTTGACACGGCCAATTACATACTAGAATATACGCGAATGATCGTCTTGCTATGGCAGCGCGCCATCGATGAGAAATTCTACGAACCGATCCCCCGATTTGGATCTATAGTACGATTTTGCCTCATGTCGGATGACGTTCAACTCCCGGAGCTGATCACGCCCCTAGTTGGGCTCTTACAAGACACCGTTGAAGTAAACGCGGTTCCTCGCTTCAAATATGCCCCAGCATCACGAGATAGACGGGTAACCCAACAAACACCACCGTCAGATCTACAGCCTCTAGTTGACTCAACTGGAGCCATGCGTCTACTTTACCAAATCGCTTCCGAGGTATTGCACATAAAGAGTGCAATGGAGGCATTCTGGCGAAACATACGGATCTCCTTCATACTTGTGATGCTTCACCCATCACATCCACTTCAGGACATCATGCTCTTGATGAATCTACTGTCAACTAGTATTTCCCCGACCTCCTTCGGTCCAATCAGATCATCCGACCAAGATCAATTGGATGTGCAAAGGTGGATCGTGGATCGTCTCACACACATGCTGAGCGAGCCTGCAATGCCGGATGAAGGCATAGAGCCATATACTGCGCATGACATTTGTGCTATGCGACTCGAAGTTCTTCTGCTGCTGGAGTCGCTAGTATTCAGCCCTGTACCCCTAACCCAGAAACATGCAAGTAACATTATTGCCTTACATCCAAATGCACTTGCGCGCTTGTTCAGAACAATTCATGATGAGTTGGATGTGCTGTACTCCTCCCCACCTGAGTCAAACCTCCGCGTTGCACTGATCAATGGGCTCATGCGGCTGGTTTCCGGAGTGATGCGGCAACATCGGCCTTTGATCAATTTGCAGGAAAAGTTCATGTCTGTCCCTGGCAGTAAACAAAAGCATCTTGTTGTGTTGACTCGATTGGCTTTTTGTGATGGGACCGTACTAGAGGCAGGCATTGATGATGAGACCGTCGATATGGCGCACGAGCTACTAGAGGAATGGACTAATCCTCAAGAAGCAGAGTCATTGGCAGAGGTGTTTCCAAGCTCTAGGCGAGAATAATGATGGTGGGCAATGATCAACATTACATGTCTGCGATTCTTTGTATGCATCTCAATTGGCGTAATACGGCTCTGGAGTTAACTTATATATATGTCTTCATTTATACCCAATATCAGAATAGGCTTTGATTATCACTCAACCATTTTAAGTGACAAGGGAAAATAGCGCTGATGTCGCTCAATATGACAGGTGAAGATATTTCAAACTTCCATGAGTGGTGGTAGCAGTGATGGCCACAGTGATGATTCTCATGGCTAGGGTAGGTAGGGCACAACACATTATGAAGGGGCTTTTATCCATGTAGGTAGAGGTAGAAACCTATGTACATGTACGTGCATCAAATGGATACATCTACTGACAAGCCAATGAACAGACAATATATATGTACGGAGTACTTATATCCGTCACAAAATTCCTCCGAGATCACTTCAAGAGGAATCTACCATGTGGTGACGCAGAGGGATCTAGGGGGCGAGTAGCGAAGAGCTGAACCTAGGAGAAGATCATTTCAATTGGAAGATGACGGTCAAGCAGACATTACGAGGGGCAAACGGCATAAAAGTCTACGATTTCTCTTCTCCAAGCCCGAGCCGCTGGCCCCAGGAATGATGAAAAGATGTCCACAAGAGTGGGGGGTGCCAAAGAATACGCCTGTCAATGACCCGAAAGCCATTGAACAGACTGTTCCGCCGCGATGTGCAATGCAGGGACCAATCTGTGGTGAACCGCCTTCATGATCGCAGTCACCCAAACAAGGTAAGTATGAAGAAGAAAGAAAAGAAGAGGAAGAGTTGGGGGCGAAGGCCAGTATTTATGCAACTCGTACAGGGCGGTGAACCATTTTCCGCCAGGCAGGTAAACAAAACACAAGATGCAAACATTGCAAACAGCACACATGAGTTTGGAATGAGGTCCCGGTTATTCAGGCATCAAGTCTGTCACGTGCTCTGAAGTTTTGAGACTCGGCCAGTTTGGACCGGGCACCAGAGGATTTGCTACAGCATTGTGTCTATACAGTCGCCACAATGAGAAACAGGGCCAGCAACACGTTGTCGAAAGGCGTATGTCTCCATCATCGATAATCTACATACCCAATTCCACATCACTAACAGGACACCCTTCCAGAAAATCCGTCAATCATGGAGCAAATACAACCTGTATAACCTGCAACGATTCCGCAGCCCACCTACTGCCAATCGCACATTCTTCCAACAGAAATGGTCTGCAAAGGCTGCCTCTCGTGCCTACCATGGCGAACAGGTTCGCGAGGGACAATGGAAACGCATGTTCAACCATCGCATTCGCAGCGTAATTCCTATGAATGCCTCCGATCTGGCCAACGATGACGGTTCCATGGTTTCAGCTGGCCGAGGATCAGGACTCGATAAGGATGGAAAGCCTGTGCACCAAACCCGTCCTATACCTTACACCCACATGGCCTTTGCGCCCCTGGAGCGCCGTTTGGATGTGGCTATCTTCCGGGCTTTATTTGCCAGCAGTGCCAGACAGGCAAGGCAGTTTGTCATCCACGGAGCAGTGACCGTTAACGGACAAAAGGTATAATCAATCTTTGGCAGCTCATGGGTTCTTACTTACTGATTGCCACTTGCAACTAGATGAGACATCCCAGCTATCTCCTCAACCCCGGTGACCTCTTCCAAGTCGACCCGGACCGTGTCATGTTCGCCACCGGCACCCCGAAGAACAAGACCGAGCGACGCGAAGGCCGACTAGCCCAGCGGAAGGGTTCAGAGCAACCCGAGGAAGCGGAGGAAGCCGATGAAGCCGATGCCGCACCAAAGGCCGAGGCAGTGCCAAAAGAGACCACGAAAGAAAATACCAAGGACACCCTGAAAGCATTGATGGCCCAGGCCAAGTCTGTTATGTCAAATGACAAGGATACTCTCCCGGCCAAGCGCAAGCAGGAGCTGCGCGGTTTCCAAAAAGCCGTCCGCCGTGTGCTGTCTCGCTCCGAGTCCAGCACTGTCCTCACAGACAGCCTGGAGGCACAGTTCTCCCAGTTGACCCTGCTTCTTAATGCCAAGCGGGCCGAGCAGAAGCCGGAGAAGAAGGACCAGAAAGACGGAAAGGATGTGAAGCGTCGTTCAGATGATGACCTCGCATCCAATAAAGGAGAGAAGGATGTGACAGCTAGCGACAAGCTGTCCGAAGCCTTCGCGCAGGCGACACAAGGCAACGAGGTCGATGCGTCGGAGCTTAGTGACGAAGAGTTTGACACGCTCAAGCGTGCTCTCACCCAAATGCGGGACAACCCCATCGACAACACCAAGCCTTACGCAACTCCCTGGCGCCCACGCGACTATATGTCTGCATTTGCCTTCATCCCACGGTATCTTGAAGTCAACCAGAACATTTGTGCGGCCGTGTACCTGCGCCACCCTGTGGCCCGCCCTGGTTCTGCCGAAGTGCCCACTCCCTTCGGCGAGTCCATTGCCACTCCGGCCTATGGCTGGTACCTGAGGAGACGGTGGTAGGTGATGTGAAGGGCTCTCTTATCTTTGCTGACTCTGTCGCATCCTCATTTCTCTCTGCTGTTCCACTATTACCCCTTCTAAACTTCCCATCAGGGTATTAGGGGGTGCTTAGATTTCCCTCCTCCCTGCGTGCATATTTCTGGATCATGTTGACCTTGGTGTTGGTTCCTCTTTTGCTTGTCTTTGGGGCTTTTTATGCTCCATTCCCTGTACCACCATAGCCACGATGTGTTGTAAATGGATATATTATTGATGTTGTTCTTTGTTGTATGTTTGTATGATCCTGCTTTGTTGCGTCAACCTGAAGATGGAAATAGGACAAGTCGAGATCAGAAAAAGAACCGCTCTATTGAAGCCTCTAACACAACGATATGCATCACAAGCCAGCCAAGTGGCCCAAACCTCCAGAGCTATGTTTGCGGATCTATCGTAGCCAAGCCTGACATAAGTCCTCCCACGAGATAGATAGGCTCAACCGCGGAGCTATATTCCGTATAGGATTACCAAATGCGTCTCTAAATTGAATACATGCTGAATCATATAAAGCCCTTCAAACGTCTACTTGCACTCCAGATACCTACATTTATACTCCGCATATCATCATGGCTCTGAGATGGGTGCACGGACCTCTATAGAAAACCCTCAGGTGAAATCCATTTGCAGCTTTATCTTTATCCCCACAGATCGACAAGCACATTTTGGATCGGTCTGCTGGACTTTTGACCTCATTGATGGCCATAAACTAAACAGGCTGTTCGCTGGATCTATAGATCGCCCAACTTGCAACCACTGTTGCGTTCCTCCCCATCTCGGCGGCTACTGCCACTGCGCAAGCAATTGTCCTCATGCCGCGCATTCAAAACGAATATCGCCATCCTTCATATCGCACTCCTTTACAGAACTCCTCTACAACAGTACCATCAGGCTTGCGCTCAGGGTTCAACCCACCTTCCCAATCTGTATCCGTGGTGGTGAGAAACCCACCTGCGACAACCAACCGCAACTCAGAGAGCAGTGTGGAAACATCGGGGGGCATACGCGGAACTGAGCCACGGGAAGGGGGAGATATCCTAGAAACCGATCTTTACTATGCGCCTATGCCCATGAGCGTTTCTCAGACCAGCGAAGGAGATGAGGCATCGGTGCTGATGTCGGGATCAACCAACAGATCCACAAAGCGTGGCCACAATGGTGATGATGAGCTTGATGGTGACAGCTCACGACAACATAGACGCCTCACAACCAAGGAAGAGGTAGCGCTCTTCGAGATTTGCAACCAAAATGCAGACACATTCGGTAGCCGCAGTAATCTATGCAAGTGGTGGATATCTATCGCCGCCGAGTTCAAGCGCACCCATGATGGCCGCTCGTACTCATGGCACTCGGTGCGACGCAAAGTTGAGATGGTCACAAGGCAGCGTATCAAGTTTCTCGAAGATCAGCGACAGCGAGGCTCAAACGCACCTGGCTCTACTGTCGAGGAACTGATGAACCCCCAATGGCTTGCTGCCGTTGATGCCTGGATTCCAACATGGCAGCGGTGGGAGGAAGCCGAGAATCGACGTATCGCCAAGCGAGACGAACTGAAGAAGCGCAGACAGCCACAGCCCTGGCGCCAGACTCCCAAGAACGGGGACTCGGACTCCTGGCGGAGCTTGCCTAGGTCATCTGTCACCAGTCCGTCAGATGCCGGAACCACGATGATGGGCGTCCTCCACCAATCGAGCGCCAGCTCCATTGGTGATACCAATGTTCCAGCCAGCCCATCACCCTCACCCTCAGTCACCGCCCCTGGGCCAAACATGCATTTCCTCGAACCGCCCTCTACCCCCCTCTCTGCACCCTCGATGAAACTCCCCCCCGGCTTTGAGAACATGTTCTCAATCCCACAAGCTCCCCCGCAAGCCACACCTATTCCCACTGTGTCTGCACCGCCAGTCTCTCAGTCTGACGGTCGTATGGTATCAGCTGTGCTCGAAACTCTTGGCAAGCTCAATAAACACCTAGACGCCGCATCTAGCGGTGATGCCGATACGAGTACCGCCTCTCCTGTGATGTCCGCGTTGGTCCAGGCAGCTTCGGAATCATCCGCGCTGGCATCTTCCAAGCAACCCAACCATGTGTCCCAGCCACAGCCACCACCCCAAGGACCTACTCCTGCCCAAATCGAGCAAATGAAGGAAGAGCTTCGGGACGAGATGCAAGCCCAGTTCCGCCGTGAATTGGAGCGAGAACGTATTGCAATGGAGGAGAAGCTGGATGCTTTACAGCGGACCCAGGATCTGATCCTCGAGATGTTAAGACAGGAACCTGCTTGATGGAGATGGGTTTTGACTTTGATGCTTTTGCTTTAGACGCGACTCCGTGTTCTTTTGCGATCTTTTGCGATCTTTTGCTCTCGCATGTACAGGGGGGGGGGGGGGGGGGGGGGGGGGGGGGGGGGGGGGGGGGGGGGGGGGGGGGGGGGGGGGGGGGGGGGGGGGGGGGGGGGGGGGGGGGGGGGGGGGGGGGGGGGGGGGGGGGGGGGGGGGGGG